>JAODPA010066982.1:0-10729 GCA_025585075.1 Nepenthes mirabilis
ATATGTTTTTCAGCTGTATTTATATAATAAAACAACTTCAAAATCCTTTTATCTTCCAGCATGTATTTTAATATCTCCTTTTATATCGATTAAAAAACCTATCACAGTCTAAATTTTTCACTGTTTATAAAGTCTTAATTTTTTTCAATTATGCCTTGTTCTTCTCTCTTCTATCATTGATCTTCTCAATATCTATTATTTTTTTTTCTCACAATTAATGAATTGCTCCAAGATTTTTGATTAATCATGACTTGTTAGCCCTTTCATTTCAAAATAAGTAATAGCTTAATAATGCAAAGCTGAGTTGATTGTGATTTGAAAACACAAATGAATTATTATTTGGTTTTACATGCTAGTAATTTTGTTCTTAATTGATAAAATTTTGACAAAAGAGTATTCTAATTAATGGTTTGTTATATTATAAGAGAAATTTAAGGTGTAAATGTGTACAGCTTAACCATAATTGAAACACTTTATATAAAAAAATAATGATCAAATAATTTGTGAATGTTCTAGTAAGTTAATTTTTGATATTTAGAATTGTTTTATGAAAACATGAACACAAGGGCACAAAGGAATTTACTAATTACTTATTTATTATATAATTTTCCTACATTTACTACGTTGGTTAGGATTTTTATGATTGACAATTTTTATAATTAGGTTAATGGTTAGCTAAATTTATGTTCTCACAATGTAATGAATGTCCACTTGTATAAAGATCACCACTACTCAATTATCTATATATATCATGTCAAATTGTGGAATGTAAGTAATGACCAATTTGAAAATCTGTGACAATATTCCTTGCACTTGATGGGTGATTGAGGCACACTCGTGCATGGATGACAATATTTGCAAGCCATATGCATGCCTGAAATACGCTCATGCATGTCTATCGGTAGTCCTACGACTGATGCACGCTTTAGGCACCATCATACATGAGCAACAGAATGATTTATGCCTATGACGCACTCATGTGCTAATCCTTATAGGAGATGTTGTTGGTGCGTGTCAAATTGGCGTACATACATTAATTATTGTTATCAGATTTTCTATATATTCTTAACCCCAATTTTAATTATATATATATATGTATATATATGTACATGGAATGAAAGGGATTAGGGGCAAAGCAGCTGAAAGTAAGGGATCATTTTGAGAGAGGAAGTTCATTATAATTAAGTGATTCAATCTTCATACTAGGAACTCTTTCTTAAGAGGATTCAGTAATCAAATTAAGAGAAGGTTTTGGATTCTTAAAGTTGGATGTTTTGCTGTTTTTTCACCATTGCTGAGGTTTGAAAGGCATAAGAGGATTATTCAGTCATAGAATAAGGACAATTGACAGTGAGAACCAAGTAATCGAAGCTCATACTGGTGCAGCAGCAGAATCGGATTAGTATGCACTTCTCAGCATCAAGACAGCAAAATCATCTGTTAAAGCTGCTAATAGTGTTGGTAGTAGTTGTTATCAGTTAGTTGATTGTTTGGTTAGAATGATAAACAAAAGAGTTACGAGGATTTGCACTGCACAATGGATGAAAAGACTGAACTACTATCAGTTTTGATTGTAGTTGAATTTCTAATTTGTTTCTAATGAAGCTTATCAGTTCTTCCCTTCTTCTTCCTGTTCTTTACTCTATTTTTCCTTTTGTACTTTGTCCTTCTCCAGTCTTCTGCCTCTTCCCTCTTACTTCTTTCTTCAATAATTGGTATCAGATTCTCGATCTTATACTTCCACATCCACTACTGCTACCATAACTCCCAAGAAAGCTTCCACAAAAGATTAATTCAAGCAGTTCCAATTGACAATTCAAGAAGAGCATCAAGAACATAAACAAGCCATGAAAGACAAATTCAGTCTGATGGATCAAAATATAGAATCCTTGATGGCTGATTTCAAGTGGATTTTACTCGCTAAAGCAGCTTCGATTTCTAAAAATCAATCAGCACACAATTCTCCACATCAAGAATCATCCTTCCCTCCTACTATCCACATTCCTGTACCCCAGCCAAATCCTCCACTTGAAATCACAAGAAGATGTCCCCACTTTTCATCAACCTAAATTGAATTTCCATCATTTGATGGCCATAATACACGATTATGTATATTTCACTATCAAAAATACTTTAGCTTCTACCACATCCCTTCATATCAAAAGATTAAAATTGTTTCAGTCTACCTAGATGGCTGAGCAATTATCGGGTTTTAGGGCTATTCCACCACCATGATTCATTATTCTTCAGAAATCTTTACCCATAATCTTTATGATTGGTTTAATGACAAGTCCTTTGGTAATACAATCAAAGAATTCAACAAGCTGCAGTAATTTTTTGTTGGAAATATATCAAGATATGTTCGAAGAATTACGAGCCTTGAACTTCAGCAAATCCAAAATCTCTCAAATGCCCAATTTGTTTCTATCTTTTTGAGTGGACTCTAAAATGAACTTTGTTATATGGAAAAACTATTGAATCCTTCCTCTTTGGTACAAGCCTTTCATCTCACTTCTTTACAAGCACAAGCCACTGAAGCTTTACAAAAGAAAGTTAAAGCATCTTTCAAACCATTTCTGAAAAAGCCTGTCACTACACATTTCCTACCCACACTACAAACAACCAAACCAAAGCCAAACGCTTCCACTTCCCTTTCTCTAGACCGAAAATGTGCTCTCGGTTTATGTTATAAATGCAATGAAAAATTTTTTCCAACTCACAAATTCATCCATAGACAATACAATTCTATAACTATGGATTCTTTTGATGGATCAAATCAGCTAACACCATAAAATGATCATGAGATGCTATCAGTATCAGAAAAAGAAATCTAAAATCTTAGTTTATACTCTCTTGGTCAATCCTCTAATAATACCATCAAAATTAAAGGAAAGATGCACAATCAACATCTTTATATTTTGATTGATAGTAGCATTATTCTTAATTTCTTGAACCCCAAAGTTGTCGCTACCACCAAATCTCCTACCACCACTACTATTCCACCCAATGTAATAGTAGCCAATGACAATAGAATAGTCAGTGATTCATATTGCCATTCCTTCCCCATGAACCAAGCATGGTCATTCCTCTAAAGTTGATTTTTGTTTGCTTCAATTGGGAAGATATGTCATGGAATTGAAAGTGGATTGGCTAAGCCAATGCAACCCTATCTTGTTTAATTTCAATAACCTAACCGTTTCTTTCAATAACCACAATACCAACATTGAGTTATGAGGCACAACTAAGATAGCTTTCTTAGCAAGCATTTTAGAAAGATACTACAAAAAAGGTTTCACTCAGCTCAAGGCTACATTGCTTAGTATTTCTCAATAAACACATTGCAATCACAGGTAATACATCACCCTGATTTCCAATTCATTATTAACTTTTATAGTGATGTCCTTATTATTCCAACTTCATTACCACCACCCAGAAAAAAATATAATCATCAGATTTCATTAGTCCATGTTGCACAACTAGTCAATTTAAAGCCCTATAGATATAACCACATTTAAAAAGATGAAATAGAAAATCAAGTCAAGGAAATGTCGCACACTGGCATCATATAACCCAACACTAGCCCCTTTTTTACCATATTATTGGTCAAAAAGAAAGATGGCTCATGGAGATTTTGTGTTGACTATAAACAAATTAACAATTTAACAATTAAAAATAAGTCTTTTATCCCAGTCATTGAGGACTTACTAGATGAGTTACTAAACTTTTTCTCTAAGCTGGATTTACGATCCAACTACCACAAAATATGAATGCAACCCTTAGACATTCATAAAACAGTTTTTCGTGCTCATCATGGCCTTCATGAGTTTGTTGTCATGCCTTTTAGCCTTACCAATATACCTGCCACATTCCAATCTCTTATAAATGAGATTTTTCAAATGTAGCTTCACAAATTTATTTTAGTCTTCTTTGATGACATATTAGTATATAGTGTAATATGGGAGTTTACTTTTACTACATATTTCTGAAGTTCTGGTAAGTGTTGCATTCCAATAGGCTATTTGCCAAGCTTTCCAAGCGTTCTTTCGGGCTACACCAAATAGAATACTTTGGGCATATTCTTTCAGGTTCAAGAGAGGCCATAGATCTAACCTAGATCACCACAATAAAAAATTGGCCAGGTCCTATAACTTTACATGTTGTGCAAAGCTTTTTGGGTCTCACAGGTTCCTACAGAAGATTTACGGCAAAATGTGGCCTGATCGCTAAACCTTTTCATGATTTTCTACGACTAAACATGTTGCAGTGGAATGAGAATGCTAAAGCAGCTTTCCAACGTCTAAAGGAAATTATGACAACAACCATAGTTTTGGCTTTACCAGACTTCACAAAAACATTTGTCATAGAAACAAATACTTCTAGTTTGTGTTGGGGTTGGTCACTCCCTTGTGGGTAACCCAACAAACTGGTTTGTCATTAGGCAGAGCCGGGGCGCCCGAATAGCCAGGGCACGCGGACAGCCAGGGCGCGAGGACATCCAGGGCCCCGGACAGCCAGGGCGCGCGGACAGCCAAGGCGGGGCGGGCAGCCAGGGCTCACGGACAGTCAGGGTGCGCTGACATAGTGCGTGGACGTAGCGCACGGACGGCCAAAGGGAAGGCCAGAATTTACCAGTTGGTGACACTGGTATGGAATCCCCCGCGGACATGGCTGAGTGCACAGTATCATCCGGGGACATGAGGTGTACACGGTGAGGACCGAGGACTTGGAAAGTCCGAGGTCGTTGTCACTGCCTGAGACTAAAGAACACCATATGACTCTTGTGATCGCCATGGGCACAGATGGTCCGAGGACTTGAGTGCAGTATCGAACGAGGACGTTGTTGCACATAGCGGACAGTTGGCCTTTGGAGGACAGGTGTCAGACCTGTGAGTGCATGCGCCGTTTGTGCAGATGTCCAGTTGCAGACATGTCAGTGCATGCGCCGTCTGAGCAGGCGCCAGGTTGCAGACTTGTCAAAGCATGCGTCGTTCTTGGGAATAGGCGATTACAGAGTAGGTGGACAGCTGCAGCATAGGCTGCAGGGCAGGTGGCAGAAGATTGTTCACACGCCACCTGCTTATTAATTGAAGGGTCTCCAGCTGGGCTTATATATATGCATGCTGGGCATGCAGTGGGTAAGGGCATTGTGAAGCACCCAGGAGGAGTGGCAGAATGTGTGAGAACTCACCAGGAGGGTGAGTCCCCAGAGTGCTCGGACAGAGCAGAGCCATCATGCATATGGGTGTGTGTCCAGACATCCTGGGTGCGGGTTGCACTGGCCTGGCGACGGAGACATCGCCAGGGGCGCAATGCGCCGGCCGCTGTGTGCGGGGGTGAAATGGCGTCCGCCGTTTCACCAACACTTGTAAAATGAGAGAGTAGAGTGCACCACAGTGAGGAGAGAAAAAGTAGAAGAAAGAGAGAGCAGTGAGTGAAACTCAAAGTGTGAGGACTTTGTATTTTCGGGCTCTGTTCTTCGTTTTCATCTCTGGGACTTGTGTAGCTAGGGTGGTTGTTATACTCTATCTCTGAGTTTGTGTAGCCATTTTACATAGTGGATTTATTGGTGGATTATGTGTCCCGTGGTTTTTCCTCTTCGGTTAGGGAAGGGGTTTCCACGTAAAAAAATACTGTGCATCTCTTGTTTCCTTGTTCCACTACATGGTGGCTAACGATGACGGGGGGTTCGGGTTTTTCCGCTGCTTTGATTGGATCGGGTGGATCCGGGTCGTTCCGACCCCAACAAGTGGTATCAGAGATATGGTTCTCCTGACGGCATGGTGACTTTGATAATGACTAGAGGGGCAGTGCTGAATGAGGGAACGAGACGGCGGTTCAGAGTCCGTCCACCTCCCAGTAGTCTGAGGTCTTTGTCACCAAATGGAGGGGAAGGGGTCGAGGACGTGATCCAAAGTCTGAAGACCAAAGGGCTGTGTAAGTCACGTTCTCGGCACCAGAGCATGAAGTCCGAGAGGTCCATGGGGACAAATTCAAGGACTCTGTTAATGCTGAGATTCGCCCAGGCTCGGAAAGGGCTGCTTGCGGAAGGTACTAATCGGAAAGGTGTACCTGTGAAGGTGATGGAGTCGAGGACGTGACCCAAATTCTGAAGACCAAAGGGCTGTGTAAGTCACGTTCTCGATACCAAAATATGAAGTGCCGCAGAAGTGGAGCCGCCGAGGTCTATAACGGTCAAAATATATTTGGAGTCATCATGGAAAGAGTTTGCCATGTAGTGTGGAACTGGAAGGAACGGGAAAAAGCACGGTAGAGCCAGCAGGGCCAACGATGGAAGGCCAAGGGCGGAGTTGAGCAGGACCAACGGCGGAACCAATAGGGCCAGTAGCGGAGTCAGCAGGGCCAACAGCGGAGCTGAGCAGGGCTAAGTGTGGAGCTAGCAGGACCAAGGGCGGAGCCAGCAGGGCTAAGGGCGGAGCTGACGCCGGGATTCCCAGTTGAGGGCAAGCTGCCAAAAGGCAGGTGATAACGGTCGCCAGAAAAATGGCGAAGATGTTCTCCACAAGGTTGTGAGGGGAAGTTTGTTGGGGTTGGTCACTCCCTTGTGGGTAACCTAACAAATTGGTTTGTCATCAGGTTGAGCCGGGGCGCCCGGATAGCCAGGGCACGCGGACAGTCAGGGCGCGAGGATATCCAGGGCCCCGGACAGCCAGGGCGCGGACAGCCAAGGCTGGGCGGACAGTCAGGGCTCCCGGACAGCCAGGGTGCGCTGACATAGTGCGTGGACGTAGCGCACGGACGGCCAAAGGGAAGGCCAGAATTTACCAGTTGGTGACACTGGTATGGAATCCCCCGCGGACATGGCTGAGTGCACAGTATCGTTCGGAGACATGGGGTGTGCACGGTGAGGACCGAGGACTTGGAAAGTCCGAGGTCGTTATCACTGCCTGAGACCAAAGAACACCATATGACTCTTGTGATCGCCATGGGCACAAATGGTCCGAGGACTTGAGTGCAGTACCGACCGAGAACGTTGTTGCACGTAGCGGACAGTTGGCCTTTGGAGGACAGGTTTCAGACCTGTCGGTGCATGCGCCGTTTGTGCAGATGGCCAGTTGCAGACATGTCAGTGCATGCGCCGTCTGAGCAGGCGCCAGGTTGCAGACTTGTCAGAGCATGCGCCGTTCTTGGGAATAGGCGATTACAGAGTAGGTGGACGGCTGCAGCATAGGCTGTAGGGCAGGTGACAGAAGATTGTCCACACACCACTTGCTTATTAATTGAAGGGTCTTCAGTTGTGCTTATATATATGCATGCTGGGCATGCAGTGGGTAAGGGCATTGTGAAGCACCAAGGAGGAGTGACAGAATGTGTGAGAACTCACCAGGAGGGTGAGTCCCCAGAGTGCTCGGACAGAGCAGGGCCATCATGCATTTGGGTGTGTGTCCAGACACCCTGGGTGCGGGTTGCATCGGCCTGGCGACGGAGACACTGCCAGGGGCGTAGTGCGTCGGCCGCTGTGTGCGGGGGTGAAATGGCGTCCGCCGTTTCACCAACACTTGTAAAATGAGAGAGTAGAGTGCACCACAGTGAGGAGAGAAAAAGTAGAAGAAAGAGAGAGCAGTGAGTGAAACTCAAAATGTGAGGACTTTGTATTCTCGAGCTCTGTTCTTCGTTTTTGTCTCTGGGGCTTGTGTAGTTAGGGTGGTTGTTATACTCTATCTCTGAATTTGTGTAACCATTTTATATAGTAAATTTATTGGTGGATTATGTGTCCCGTGGTTTTTTCTCTTCGGTTTGGGAAGGGGTTTCCACGTAAAAAAAATACTGTGCATATCTTATTTCCTTGTTCCACTACATGGTGGCTAACGATGACGGGGGATTCGGGTTTCTTCGCTGCTTTGACTGGATCAGGTGGATCCGAGTCGTTCCGACCCCAACAAGTGGTATCAGAGACATGGTTCTCCTGACGGCATGGTGACTTTGATAATGACCAGAGGAGCAGTGTTGAACGAGGGAACGAGACGGCGGTCCAGAGTCCGTCCACCTCCCAACAGTCCGAGGTCTTTGTCACCAAATGGAGGGGAAGGGGCTGAGGATGTGACCCAAAGTCTGAAGACCAAAGTGCTGTGTAAGTCACGTTCTCGACACCAGAGCATGAAGTCCGAGAGGTCCATAGGAACGGATTCAAGGACTCTGTTAATGCTGAGATTGGCCCAGGCTCGGAAAGGGCTGCTTGCGGAAGGTGCTGACCAGAAAGGTGTACCTGTGAAGGTGATAGAGTCGAGGACGTGACCCAAAGTCTGAAGACCAAAGGGCTGTGTAAGTCACGTTCTCGGTACCAGAATATGAAGTGCCGCAGAAGTGGAGCCGCCGAGGTCTATAGCGGTCAAAATATATTTGGAGTCATCATGGAAAGAGTTTGCCATGTAGTGTGGAACTGGAAGGAACGGGAAAAAGCACGGCAAAGCCAGCAGGGCCAACGACGGAAGGCCAAGGACGGAGCTGAGCAGGACCAACGGCGGAACCAATAGGGCCAGTAGCGGAGTCAGCAGGGCCAACAGCGGAACTGAGCAGGGCTAAGTGTGGAGCCAGCAAGACCAAGGGCGGAGCCAGCAAGGCTAAGGGCGGAGCTGACGCCGGGATTCCCAATTGAGGGGAAGCTGCCAAAAGGCAGGTGATAACGGTCGCCGGAAAAATGGCGAAGATGTTCCCCACAAGGTCGTGAGGGGAAGTTTGTTGGGGTTGGTCACTCCCTTGTGGGTAACCCAACAAACTGGTTTGTCATCAGGCTGAGCCGGAGCGCCCGGATAGCCGGGGCACGCGGACAGCCAGGGCGTGAGGACATCCAGGGCCCCAGACAGCCAGGGCGCACGGACAGCCAACGCGGGGCGGATAGCCAGGGCTCCCGGACAGCCAGGGTGCGATGACATAGTGCGTGGACGTAGCGCACGGATGGCCAAAGGGAAGGCCGGAATTTACCAGTTGGTGACACTGGTATGGACTCCCCCGCGGACATGGCTGAGTGCATAGTATCGTCCGGGGTCATGGGGTGTGCACGGTGAGGACCGAGGACTTGGAAAGTCCGAGGGCGTTATCACTGCCTGAGACCAAAGAACACCAGATGACTCTTGTGATCGCCATGGGCACAGATGGTCTGAGGACTTGAGTGCAGTATCGACCGAGGACGTTGTTGCACGTAGCGGACAGTTGGCCTTTGGAGGACAGGTGTCAGACCTGTCAGTGCATGCGCCGTTTGTGCAGATGGCCAGTTGCAGACATGTCAGTGCATGCGCCGTCTGAGCAGGCCCCAGGTTGCAGACTTGTCAGAGCATGCGCCGTTCTTGGGAATAGGCGATTATATAGTAGGTGGACGGCTGCAACATAGGCTGCAGGGCAGGTGGCAGAAGATTGTCCACACGCCACCTGCTTATTAATTGAAGGGTCTCCAGCTGGGCATATATATATGCATGCTGGGCATGTAGTGGGTAAGGGCATTGTGAAGCACCCAGGAGGAGTGGCAGAATGTGTGAAAACTCACCAGGAGGGTGAGTCCCCAGAGTGCTCGGACAGAGCAGGGCCATCATGCATATGGGTGTGTGTCCAGACATCCTGGGTGCGGGTTGCACCGGCCTAGCGACGGAGACACCGCCAGGGGCGCAGTGTGCCGGCCGCTGTGTGCGGGGGTGAAATGGCGTCCGGCTTTTCACCAACACTTGTAAAATGAGAGAGTAGAGTGCACCACAGTGAGGAGAGAAAAAGTAGAAGAAAGAGAGAGCAGTGAGTGAAACTCAAAATGTGAGGACTATGTATTCTCGGGCTCTGTTCTTCGTTTTCGTCTCTAGGGCTTGTGTAGCTAGGGTGGTTGTTATACTCTATCTCTGAGTTTGTGTAACCATTTTACATAGTGGATTTATTGGTGGATTATGTGTTCCGTGATTTTTCCTCTTCGGTTTGGGAAGGGGTTTCCACGTAAAAAAATGCTGTGCATCTCTTGTTTCCTTATTCCTAATACATGGTGGCTAACGATGACGGGGGGTTCGGGTTTTTCCGCTGCTTTGACTGGATCGGGTGGATCTGGGTCGTTCCGACCCCAACAGTTCGGGCATGGAAGCAGTTTTCAATGGGATCGCAGGCCTATTGCTTTTATTAGTAAGCCATTTGAGCTAATCACCCAAGGTAGAATAGCTTATGAAAGAGAGTTATTCGCTATCTTATTTACTGTCACTAAATGGCGTCACTTCCTCCAACGCCAGCCTTTTATCATAAGAATAGATTGGGAAAGCCACAAACACCTCTTGGAGCGGAAGTTTACTTCCATTTTACAATACAAAAGCCTTATAAAAGCTTTTGGGATTGTAATATACAATTCCATACAAGAAAGGCTCCCAAAATATTGTAGTTGATGCCTTATCTCAACAATTTACGTCTTCTGAATTTCATAGCTCTTCGGGAATCCTACATTGATGGTTGTATTAGGTGGAGCACAATTATATAGATAATTGGGGTGGGCACGATCGGTGACGGCACCGATAAGTGAAGGTCAATGGCGAAATTAGCGAAATCAGCCGAGGAGGAGAGTTCGGTAGAGGATAAAAATGGAAAAAAATAGGTGAAAAGTAGTCGCGGTGTAAGAGACCGAGATACAGGCGCAAGCAAGAGAGAAGCAAAGAGGAATAAAGACCGCCGTCTCTTAAAGGACAAATGACCGATGTCACTATCGAAAGAGAGTGTGAAAAGCAGACAGAGGGAATAGGGATGCAGGAAAGCA
>JAODPA010066983.1:0-10729 GCA_025585075.1 Nepenthes mirabilis
ATATTTAATTAATTTTTGTGGCATCCAAATTATCTAAAATCACAATTAATATTAAAATAATCCAAATGAAGATCTGAAAAATTATATTCTCCTCTCCTTACAAAAATTTTATTCTCAAAAGTTACGCATCTCAATCATTACCTCAGTTATCAAATAATGACAATATCCTTTCGAACTTCATCTTTAATCTTCTCAATAGTTTCCCTCAATCAAATGATTTCTCTAAATCTAATCCTCAACAAATAGAGATATTTTCCGAAACTCGTCCTCGAGGTCTCTTAACGCTTTCTTAACTGGAAAATTCCTCGAAAGCATAATTGTGACGGAAAAGATTTTTTTTTATCCTTAGATGATTCCGTCATTATAGATATAGGAACTGAATCCCAAATAACAACCTAAAATTCTAAGGAAAAATGGATAGAGTTTCTTCTAAAATTGGGCTAAACTAAATACAACCTGTACAAGCACACAACTATATGAATATCACAATTTACCCTACAACACGCATACACAAGACCACAACTGTCATTCATGGCTTTATATTAACAATCCTAACTACTATATCAGAATCTATATGAGAGATGTCGTTTACGACCTATACAAAATCCAAAGTACAAAGTAGCAGAAACAACTATATCCATAACAGAAATTGGCAGAAGCATAATACAGTTCCAACAGTCTACAATACATGCCACGACTACTAATACATAGTTCTCATTCACCATTTAGATATTTACAAGCTAAATTATTAGATTTCTCAAGATCTTTCGGGTGACTTCAAGTGTTTAAACCTTCCTTGCTAAGCTCTTTCTAAGCTTATTCATTTGGTATCATTGCTATATCCTTATTTGGAGGGGAAAAAAAATAAAACATGAGTCAAACCTCAACAAGGTACCAAAACATGCAAAATATCATGTTTTGATGCAGAATATAAGTGCAAAAGGTCATAGAAATGCCAGGGTACAGTAACATATACATAAATCGTGAGAAAAGCCTAATTTACATATGATAGGTCTCAATAATCATAATTCCTACTTTCAAGCAAAACATATATTCATTAAAATAGAAAATCACAATGATATGAGAAGAATAGAATCATTCATGGAAAATAGAGATAAAGCATAATACTATTTAAATATGCATCAGAGTTCATAAAACAGTTCCAATTCTCACTTATTTCTTCATAAATTCTAGTTTAATATCCTAGGGATCTAACTAATGTACCCTACTAGCCGAGAGGGTGAGTAATTAGGGATAGATTGTGTTTTTGCCACACAATCCAGGGCCAGGAACTGTGACAATATTAGAAATCGATTGTATTTTTGGGCACACAATTCAAGCCAACGGGGGATTTATGACCTCCAGAATCAGTTTCGATATTCGTCCCGGGGAAAGGCAGACTACGTATAACTTCATGGACAGAGTTATCCCCGATTGTCACTGTAACATCTTAAGGCATGTCGGAGAACCTCAGTTGACTGTATATCAGTTCTGGGTCCTAATTAAAAATATTAGAAAGCTTATAATCTATCGTTCTTCAGAAAATTAGTCAAAATCTCACGGTTAACTTTCAGTATGCTTCAGAAACCACAGTAACTCAACAGTGTAGTTCCATGTCAATTTTTCAGTTATGAATCATAACATGAACATTACCTTTTTACAAATAAGCCTTTACATATCACAAATTATGGAATTTAAACACCAAAATTCCTCATTTTCGTTCTAGGGTTTCGCATGAAACTTTTGAACATAAATTGGATACCAAATGCATGATTTTTTGTGAAATCGATGCCATATATTGTCATACATGTAGATAAACATGAAATCTGTCAAGATAATCAGGAGATATATGCTTTATTTATAGTAAACATGGATTTAACTCATAAACACAAATTTAGAGATATTAAAACACTATAAAAATGATAAATAACGTTCAAAATACACTTGTTTGAGCTCGATCTACCATTATTTTTATCCAAATCCGATCAAAATAGGCAGATTTCTCCCTCTCCTTTTATCTTCCCTCTCCTTCCTCTCCTTCTCCCCTATTCTGCTTCGGTTCTGGTTGTGCTCTCTCCTCCTCTCTCCTCAATCCCCTCTTAAAAACAAAAGGAAGGAGGAAGCACATGCTGCCCCTAACTGGCGCTCGAGTGCTAGGCACGCAAATTCGTGCCTGGGTTGGAACTTGAGTGGGCATCGAGTGCAAGCCCTCATAGATGTCATGCCTCCCATTTTTTTCCTATTTGCTCCTTTTTGCTTTGGTATCCATTTTTTCCTTATTCTTAAGCCTAATCCTGATTATTATTAACTTAATTACTCCGTATTTATCATTTTTTGAGATCGAGATTGGGATCTTACACTCTCCTTCACAGAAATTTCATCCCTGAAATTTAACGATTCTTAAATTTTTAAAATCATGGAACCTTCTTAATGTCTCTAATTCATTTGTAAATCGAGATGGTTATCCTAGAAAACCTTAAACACTTGAATTGCCTTTTTTTTGGTAAGTAATTAAGTGCATTAAAATTTAAAGAAAAGGTACAAAAACTATGTTCTTTACCAAGTATTTTGTCAACTTGGGAAAAGAAACATAGAAACAAGGGAGTCCCTTAAGACCATGACAAAAGTCATTAAGAAATAAAACTACAAGAATATTCGATCATCAAGATGCAAGATACCAATAAGGCCTTTAGGCGGCTAAAGCTTGGCATTCGTGCCCGAGGAAGACTTAGGGTTCTTGGGGGTAGCTATACCCTTCCTCCTTGATTTAGCTTGAATCCATGTACCTTCATTCTCCATTCTATCGAGATTGTGAACCTCCTCCATAATGCAATGGGCATTCAGTAGTTGCGAACAGTTTAAGCTTTCAAAAGCCTGGAGGCCCGTCACTAATCCATCCAAATCACTAAATTGACCAGAAGGAAAATCCGAATTCCATTTCAGCAGGACACTAAGAAAGTCAAATATAAGTTGCTTCCTATCAGAAGATAAGGAATCAATGTGTGGTTTAGAAGATGTGGCAACCATCAACAAACGGAGGGCTTCAAAATAAGCACCCGAGGAGCTCTTTAGATAATACTCCTCCAACGGAAAGGATGATTTGAATTTTTTCTTTGTTAACTCAGTCACATCATTCCAACAAAAATCTAAGAAATCAAACAAAAATCCTCGATGGACCTTGACGATGGAGCTAACATAAAGTTGAGTAGCATTCTCCATAAGTAAGCTCTAGAGGACATAGTGCATTGGATCATTAGCAATACCCTCAGCAGACCAGCCCTCAGAGGACTGAGATGAAACAACATCAGAATCACAATCAATGACATGTTTGTCGCCGGCTAGCATAGCCTCAGCGCCCACCATCCTTTCGTTGAAGCCAGGCGCCACCAGGGGGCTCATAGGAGAATCTTGTGCTAGAATCAGGAGTAAACGCAAAATCCACATCCAAAGAGTGGAATTCCGGATGATCCTCACAACCAATACGGACTGCATTGCCAGCTTGAGTGCAACTCTGGGAATCAAGAAAAATCTATTGCCTACAGTTTTTGGGATCCAAAATTGGCAGTAACCTACTGCAACCTGATGGAGTTTGGACAGGGGCAACACCAACACCCAGAATGCCCACACCAGAAGAAAATTCAGCTTCTGAGACCTGATGCCATTCATGGTGGGTCACTGCACTCTAGTGAATCACCTACATCTGGTCGACATCCAGGACACCAGGAGATAAAGAACCCTTACAATCCAACAAATTTTTGCAAGGTTCGGAGCCTGGATCAAACATATCTGATGGAGTCTCCCCAAAAGCAGAAATTGGTAGCATGCCATCCTGAGCACACCCCACAGGCCTAGCTTCACCTGAACCCAAAATGACAGCATCAGTAGGAGAAGGACGAGAGGCAGGGGCCTCCTCCAAAACTTCGGTGCCAAACTGCTTGCCTAATTGAGCGCACGGGGCCTTCAAATTCTTCATCTCAAGGTCCTTGACCGAGACCGGGAGACAGTCAGATAGAAGGGGGGCAGATGAAATACCAGGGCAGCCCAATTCACAAGACACCCCAGCCGAAAAGGAAGAAGTCTGAGGACAAATATTAGATATAGCTCCCTTCCTAGGAGACTTACCAGCAGAAGGCCTAAACCTCATGGATTTGTCAAGAGATTCCACCTCAACCACAATAACCAGCTCCACCTCAGAAGCAGAATGCTTGCTTAAAATATTTTTTGTGAGGAGAATAGCATCTTGCTTGACTTCAACACAAACCCGAGCAGAATGCAAACGGTCCATCCTAGCCGTGGCGTTATCAAATTGGATGGGTTTGCCCACCGCGCTGCTGATCCAGTTGAGCCCCAGAGGGGTCTAGAAATCAACAGAGACATTCCGCAATTTAATCCAGATCGGGAGAGAATAGAAATTCTCTTTGGCTAAAGGCATTCCAGGTTGCTAACGATTGAGAAAAATAGATTTACCTCTAAATGACCATGGACCTCTGGCCAGAACCTCTTCTATGTTAACATCAGAAGAAAACCGAAAGAGAAAGAAACCATATGCACTCTCAGCAATATGCCAGATGCCAAAACGCTGTCAGATCCGATGAGCAATATGGGCAACAGATTGGAAATGCAGGGATTTGCCAAAGAAGAAGCCCAGTAACATAGATTTCCAAACTTCTTTACTTTGTTGAATGACCTCGAGAGGTGGAGAAATACGAGCAATTTTTCCAACCATACTCTGCGGAGGAAAGAAGTTCAGAATAGGGAAGGAAGGCTTACCACCTTTTTGGACTATGTCGGACCAGGAAGGGATGTACGAATCTGATACCTTCACAGATTTTGGAGTGCTAAAAACACCCTCAGCCAACACGGGAGAAGAAACCAGAGGGAGAACGTCCGGTCGCTGGGCAAAAGTGGACGAAATGGGCGAAACCACCATTTCAGAAGGACGAGTGGGAGAAGAGGGAAGGCCGAGGTCCGAAAGGGAACCAGGAGGATCACCCAGGAGGCCGGCCATGGCCTCCTCCGGCGGCTCCAAATACAGATCAAATTTCAAACTCCTTTTAACTGGTTCAAATTTGAAAAGCAGCAGAAACCTAGAGAGAGGCGAGAGCTACTCTCTCTAGAAACGACTCAACACTTGAATTGCCTTGATCCTCATTATTTGACGCATCCTTTCCAGATCCAAATTCACTAAGTCTAAAGGCAAACCTATTTTATTAACCACTTTTCTAACTTAATTCTGAATCATACACAAGAAAAATACCTCATTTCATTTCATACTATACCTCAAAATTTAGTATTTCCTCTGAACACTAACTTAAACATTATTATATGCACAGGTTCATTACTCTTTTGCTACGTGCTCCGAGCAATCATTTAGCTTCAAATTGTTTTGATTAAAACTTATCGTCACTATCATGCACAACAAAATTCCCAACATAAAATTCAAAGTATAATTAGATCTCAAAAGCAGGATGCTTTACATTCTCGTCTATTTATTGGTATGTCACCAAATCGTTATTTTCCTAAAGTAATATTCCTCTCTAAACACCTAATTTACACGGTAACCTTGGTTAAGATTGATTTTTAAAGGATCCATTTTACAAAATGACTCTTACAGATTTTTAATTTACCATAAAACTAGAAATCCTAACTATAGCAGTCACCATAGATTCGGTACAATTTGAGATCGTTACCCAAAATCCTAAGACTTTAACAATTAACAACCTCAAAATCTTAGAGTCTCAATGCTAAGCAATTCTTAGATCTTGTCGGCACGCTATGAAGCCAACAGGGTAGTTCCAAACATGCTATCCAAAATCATGATGGGTGGGTCACCCTAATCATCTTAGAATAAAATCATGAGGGCTCCCCATCAATGATTTCATATCCTTAATGCTTCGAATACAATTCTTTTCATCATTTCTGACTTAGCCTATTGCCCAAAATCTCTTTGATAAACTTAGTTAAGATTCAACATAAATTTAATATTACAATCAAACCTTGAATGCAGAACATTTCACATTCTCATTTTTTCGTTGGTATGTCCCCAAATTGATATCCTCCTAAGTCCTTGAATTATCACAAGATTCAGAAACTATAATTATAACATTCTCCAAGAAGTTAACGTCAAGCTTAGAGTATCAATCAAATCTCAAACTCAATTAATAGCTCACAACCTCGAGGATTCCTTACTTTAAAATTTCATAACTCCAATGCTTCGAACATGGTTTGTCTCCCAATTCTAGAATACAATATCAAAAATTTTTTTTTTGGTAAGCAAGTATTTTGGATTAAAGGGAGAAAAATAAGTTACAAAAGTTATATTTTATCTCCAAGTAATTTGACTTGGAAATAAGACATAAAATGCTAGGGCATACCCCGAGCAACTTGTACAAAAAATAATACAAAAAAACCTCCAGGAGGACAACATTCATCAGAACAACAAAATATGAATTTTGTCAAATGTTACACATGAACAGACGATCATCTAGAGTGCTGTCATTCTTCACAAAAACAGCATCAAGGGGGAAGCAGCCAATCCGGCATCTGCTCCCACATCGCTGGAGCACAGCACGTCAGCCACTTCGGCGACAAGTCCAAACCGACATTCACGAGTCCAAATCGGCATGTGAGCAGCAAAGCCAAACTGGCATTGAGATTGGCAATTGAAATCGGCCACAAGTTGGCAATTGAAATAAGTATTAAAATCGGCAATTGTACTCGGCCACAGAAAAAAAAACCAAACCGGCCAAAGTCGACATCGGCATTAGAAATCAGCAATTGAAATCAGCCACAGTAAATCCATACCGGCTAAAAATCACAATCGGCATTTGAGGCGCAAGTCCAAAAACGTCATATGACTATCCATGTCAGCAAGCCAAACCGGTCTCAAAGCCCATCCGGCCTCCTGCCTCCAGCCTCCGGCCTCCAGGACAGCCAACTGCAATTAAGCAAAGAATTTGGCATGCATGCTAGCATCCAGCATAACAGAATCATCACAGGCAGCAAATCCGTCACCTTCATATGTATCAACATTTCAACACTAGCAGGGACCAAAAAAAAAAAACGGTGTCGTCATAAGACAATCTGCCACTGTAGCTAGTTAACTTGCCACTGCAGCTCCATATTCACCAGTAGCAAAACGGCAACTGCAAGGGCTGCTTCCATACAGCCACAGCAAGCTTTCAAACCAGAATCAGCGACCGCAGCCAGCAAACCGGCAAAATTAGAAGGCTGGCCACCTCAGCAGGAGACCAACCCAAACGCACCATCAAACCGGCCATGAAGGAAGCCAAAACCGATCAAGCCACATCAACAAATGGAGCTGAAATCCAAACTGGGACAATAGAGAGTAGAAACTGGATTGCTCATTCCACGTCAGCAATTCGAATTCCATACCGGCAAATAAGCCAGAGAAAACCGGCTTAGCACAAGCTAGAGAACGAATCCCATTCCGGCATATAAGCCTATACAAACCAGATAAAGACATCCAGCAAAGTCTCCAATAAGACCCAGTTACTTTCCATCTGCAAGCCTGAACAGAATCTAAACTTCAATCAAGATGCTGCCAGCAATCTGCAGATCTGCATCATCACAAGCAGCACACCCACCAACCTCAGAAGCAACCTCCCTCAATCAACATCAGGGAATACAACATCTAATTACCCCAACACTCTTAGCGAATATTATTTGTCAGTACAAATGTCCATTACTCTTAAAGATATTGGGGCTCATCATTGTGATTCTTAGACAGGTTTATCCGCTCACAATATCACATGACCATCCTTCCTTAGTGGTGCAACCATTTGCTTTCAAAGTTGTTTGACAAAAAACTAATTTCGAAAGCAAGGCCTACAATCTCTTCAAATGGAAGCCTTAATTATCTTCTCTGACCTGTAGTAGAGTAACGCTGATTATGAGCACCTCTTTTACTTACTTTAAGAACAATCAATCCCCAAAATATAAAAAATACAGTCCTAAATTCCCTCAAAATGTCTGATTACATATCTCATTTCTTCTTTATGTCATATTTCCTTAATCTTCAAATTCATGGAATAACATGTACAATTTTCTCAAATAAGAACCTCATCAATTAATTCTAACTAGGAACAAAGCAATTTCAATCACAAACTCCTTTCTTAAGGGTATTGCATCCTAGCATAACGTATTAGACCCATCAGGGGTCAACCCAAATGAGTGGCCGACAACTTTACTCTAAATTTATCAAAGATTACCTATACAGGTCTCATCGGCTTTTTTTTTACAATCTCATAAATTCCTCCCGCACTTAAGTCGGGGCTAATCACCTAAATCTCAGTTAATTATCACTTTTATTTTTTCATATTCAAATCTTGTTAACGAAAATGCCATCTATGACAGACCATATGCACTGCTGAAAATCCGACAAAGTTCCTTTGTAATATGAAAGTCTTTTTTTTTTGGTAAGTAATTAAATGTATTAAAATTATATAAAAAAATATACAAAATTATGTTCATAACCAAGTGTTTTACCGACTTGGAGATGGAACACAAAGCAGGGGAGACCCCTAGAGCAATGACAACAGTCATTAAAAAAATACACTGATGTTGATTCTCGATCACAAAAATAACTTCAGCAACAATAAGCCAAATCGGCCTCTAAAGACGCTCCGGCACCAAAGACACTCCGGCTTCAATCACACTCCGTCTTCAACCTTCCACTCCGGCTTCAAACGGCATAAAGCACTCCGAAAAAATGTACTCCGGAAGAAAGAACTCCAGCAACGAAGAACACCGAATTCAAAAGCATAAATCAACACCGGCCAAATCTCTGCGACAATCACTCCAGAAGATCAGCAGAAACAACTCCGTCCAGATGAAGCAGGCCAGCCAAGTACGTGTAAAAACGCACTCCGGATTCCTGAGTTCCCGAAGTGTCCGTCCAAGGAGCGCAGGGCACTCCGTCCATAGCCACTCCGCCAGAAACAGCCCGTCCCAGGTCACTCCGCCAAATTGACAGGAAGCTGTGCAGCACTCCATCAAATCACGAACAAAGACGCACTTCGAAACCCAGAAGCAAAAGAAAGGAAGCAGAGAGACCACTCCGGGATCCGGATTGCAGCAAAAACCCTCCAGATTCCAGAGTGCAGAAACAGCATTCCGAAATTAAAAGCAGAAGCGAAATTAATTAATTCCTTCAATTTTATTTTATTTTTTTTTATAAAACCCAAAACCACTTCGGATCCGGAGTGCCAGAGAAGACATCACTCCGACTCCGGGAGTTTACAAAAGCAGACCGAAATTCGGTGGGCATAAAAATCACACTGGAAAAAAACAGGCGCGCCGGCTACCGGAAGGACACTCCGGAAACAACAGCAAGGAAATTTTTTTTTTCTTTCACACTCCGGGTCCGGAGTGCAGAAAACGCACTCCGGCCCCAAGGCACAACGGAATCTGGAGTACGAGGAGCACTCCAAATCCAGGGAATTGTAAAAGTAAACCGGATTGCGGAGTGCAGAGAAAGCACTCCGGAATCACAGGCACTCCGGATTCCGGAGTACAAAGAATACTCCGGAATCAAAGCAAAGGTGAATTTTTTTTTTTTTATCAAATTACTCCGGATCCGGAAACAGCACTCCGAACCCCAGGAAATTACATAAGGATCCCAATGCCGGTGTGCAGAAGATCCACACAGTAAGAAAACACTCCGGAAGCCAACCATCACAAGTGCTGCTCTGGATCAGGATGCATTCTCCAGTCGGCGATCAGCACAGTATTCACTCCGCGGTAAATTGGACCAAGGAATATTCCACCTATCCAAAACTCACCTGTCCTGCAAATTAGCAGCTTTATGGGAAACCTCCATCTTCCCCCGAATTGCAGCAGAAATCTGGGAAACCAGCTGTGTGACGTTGAGGTTCCCCGCATCCTTAAACATACGTTGATTCCTCTCCGTCCAGATGAAGTAGACGGAAGCAGCAAGGGAGAGGTGAAAAGATGAGGATTTGAGATTTTTGCCCTTCCACCGATTTGCAGCCCATAAGATATTAGCAATCTAATTAGGGTGGGGCCACCTACAACCAGCCTTATGACGCACTCTTCGCCAGACGGCCGATGAAAAAGGACATTTAAAGAATAGATGGTCATGACTCTCCGTATCAGACGAGCAGAAAACACAAAGGACAGGAATGTGAAGGAATCTACCAATCCTGTCAAGAGTATTAAGTCTTTGGCGGATTGCCAGCCAGAGGATAAACGAGTGGGCTGGGATTGACAACGGGCTCCAGACTAGGTAGGACCACTCCACCACACCTCTCGATGTACGGAATAGCCCATAAGCTGATTTTGAAGAGAAGACCCCAGTGGGGTCAGCCGTCCATACTATAACATCATTGATCGATGGATCGGGGAGGTATGAAGGCATGTTGGCCATAATCCTATCAACCTCCATATCATACAGGTTAGGCCAAAACCACTCCCCATTTCTGATAATATCCTTAACCTTAGCATCCAAGGGCAGACCAGAGATACACCTAACTCTCTCGCTAAATCTCTCATGGAGCGGACCCAGAGGGTGCCAAGAGTCCAGCCAAAGGAAGGTGTCATTACCATTCCCAACATGATGATGAATCTTGGAGCGAAGAGCTACACGGAGTTTCATAAGCTTCTTCCAACTCCAAGGGGCCGAGTCCGGAACTTTAATAGTCCAGATGCACTGGTCTTTGATACGATGACCATGACACCAAGCAACCCA
>JAODPA010066984.1:0-10710 GCA_025585075.1 Nepenthes mirabilis
ACCCGTCTGGCTGTACCACATCCATCAGGACCCCTTGACCCTGCTGATGCAAATCAGCTACTATTAACTCAGGGAGAAATCCATGGATAGGGAGAACCACTCCCAATCCAGACCTGCAGCCAATTCAATGCAGCAGAAGCCACACCACACAACAAAACCCGATTCAGAAACTCTCATACCAAGCTTCCGGATCCGCCAATACAGAATCAGCACCAGCACTACGCATATAGCCCAATCCGAATCCAGCAATAGACCCTAAGACCGGGCCAAGCAGGAATTGCCAAATTTACAGATCAGTGCCAGGAGCATTAAACAAGGGGCATTAGCCTCAGACTGCACAAGGTGTTCTACCCGCAGCAAGTCAGGAAGGATATAGTGCCATCCAAGGATGTCAGCCCGCCAAACAGAATCGGCATCGAGATCCAACCAGCCTTGCCAGCTCCAATAAGAACTCAACAATTGCAGAAGGATCCAGACCAATCGACCTGCAAAACAGCAAGCAACTGCCTAAACCAGCATCAGAGAGACAGCCAATGGCCGGCCAAGCCACTGATATACATCTGATTTGCATTCCTTCGAATTGCTATAAAGCAGAGCACAGCCAGAAAACAGCAGGCCACCAGCTCCAAGAGCAAGACCACCAACGACAGCATGGAGCCTCAGTAAAAAAAAACAATCACAAGAGGCAATACGGTGATAGCATAATAGAAGGGCTTTTCAGCAACTTCAGAAACAAGCACAGCCCACAAAACACTCCACAGGACAGTTCCATTTGCAGCCACATCCCCTGCACACATAAGCCGGACAGCAGCATCCCACCATCAAGCACAACCCAAAAGACCAGGGACTGCACCTACTGCAGCAATTTTCAGGAATGAGGTCGCCACGCCTTCTTGGAGGCAACAAACTCTCATAGACAGAGAAAGTCCAAAATCTCCCCGGGATCCTCCGGCAAGTAGGCCCTTTGCCGGTTGGGCTAGTAGGTCTGGGGTCGAGCCGATATGTAGCCTCTCTCTGCTGGGCTCTATTACCCCTGTTCATCGTTGCATGGTCTGCCAGTGAAGGACCTTTGGCCTGATCTATGGGCAGTGTGCTGTCCTGAAGTAGTTTGACGCCCATTTCTATATGGGGCTTCTGAATTTTAGCTTCTGTTTTATGTTCATATTTATCAGGTCTTAAAACTTGTTTCCTTGGCTGGGCTCTGGGTGAGTATTTTGCAAATGTCCACACTGAGATATGTTAATGCTGGCTGGAATTAGTTTTTTGCGTTTGTAGGCCATTTAAATGGCCATGCTGATATGGCCCTGTTTCTGAATCGGGGATGCAAAAGCTGGAAGGTTGCAGAACCTATTTTGCTGTATTGTGAAGTATGGTATATTGCCATGTGTCTGTCACCTCCTGCTGGATTGTGCTGTGATGGTATGACATGATACCTCATTCTGCTTTTTTTGTTGTTGCCTTTGCTGGGGGTGGAAAATGGCACTGCCCTGCTGAAGATTTATGCTGCTAGAATTGCTGATTCTGGCTTTTGGCGGCTAGCAGTTGCTGGAGCCCGATGTGGTGCTGGGCTGAAATCCTGGTCGTGCCGGTGTTACAGGGCACTCAACTGACCCTGTTCATTGGCTTCTGTTCTGAGTCGAGGGAGCAGTTCGTCTTGCATCCAGAAGGAGTGGAAGGTTGCAGAGCTACACGCTGTGAGAGATTCCATTTATCGAGGTGAATGAGGCGCTCAGGAAATTACAAATTACCTGCTGTTGGTAGCAGTTGCTGGAACTGCTGTAATATATTTTCTTGGAGCCTTGTAGACGCGGGAGCCCTCTTTGCTGAGTAGTGAAGCCCAGAGTGGTGCCATTCTTTCCGTTTCTTCCTGTTGGAATGTGCCGAGGTGCTGTCTATCTCGGTTCTCTGCTGAGTTGTCTGCCCTGGGTCCGAGTTGGCCTTTTAACCGGGTAGCTGCGGCTTGTTGCTGGTTTGGTTCGAGATGCATTCTTCGACTTGCATTTGAATGAGGTGCTTCAGCCGTTTTGGGGTTGTAAATGCCCTGCCCGAGTTGCTGGAGCTTGAATGCTTTTTGGGATGCTTGCACGGGGTTTTGATCTAACCCAATTTTCTGTCGATATTGTTGAATGGTATCCTCTTGGAGACCCGGTTTTGTGATATTTTCTTTTGATGTACCACAGTGCTCGGGGCATGCCTTAGCGTTTATGCTTTAACTCCAAGTCGAAACACTTGGAAATAAATCATAGATTGTGTAATTTTTTTCCTTTTAATCCAAATTTACTTACTTACAAAAAAAACTGTAGGACAATGCATGATGGAAAAGGCCCATCAACACCGACTTCAACACAAATCTTAGCAAAGGAAATATTTTCCATAGGGTCAGTCCTGGAATCAAGCTACAGTGGTTGCCCTACTGCACTAGCAACCCAGTTAAGACTAGCGTGAGTCCAGTATTCAATCGGCAAGTTGGATAGTTTGATCCAGATGGGGAACCATTTGTGTTCTTTTTTTTGGTAAGTAATTAAATTGCATTAAAAAGAAAATAAAGTACAACAACTATGTTCTACTCTAACTGTTTTGCCAACTTAGAGTAGGGACATAGCAATAAGGGAATCCCCTGAGACCATGACACTAATCATGAAAGCCAAGAAAGAAAACCTGATCATAATAGATTAAAGCCACCTGATTAACAACTCCACCCGAGTCAACACAAAATCACCCTTTTCCTTTATGAGAAGATCTAGTCTTATGGAGCACCCAATTATCAACCTCCTTTTCATTTACCAAAAGGGGATTGTAGTGGGATAATTTCCAGGAGCTGCACTTTTTGATCATGGATTTTTTCACCTTTAGGGATGAGTCCAGTGTACGTGGACTAAGGTTGGCAGCCGGAAAAGATGCAAGGCCATGGAGAGCCTCATCCTTGTGCGCAGATTTGTCAATAGCTCGAAGAAGGGAGTTAATCCGAGCGGTGACTCTACGAGCTAGAGGCAAAAGATCCTTCAGCTTGCTATCTGAATCAGGAACCACAAGATTGTGCTGTTCACACATGGAATTCTCCAAAACAGAAGGACCGGGGGAGACAATTGGAGGGGGCCGAGATGATTCGACAGAAGAATTACCGATGTCACGCATCAGCACATCAGCAAATGAAATAGGGAGCCGTCCTTTAACCCCCTGGTTTGTCTAATGATTGCCTCCTTGTAGGGGGGAAGCAAAGAAACTGGATCCACAACTACAAGATGATCTGGATAAGAGGTAACTCTAGCATCATCAACCGCGAAAGCTGCCCATCCAATAACAGAGCCCCGTTCTAATACATCCTCCTTTAGGGATGAGACCTATGTCCGAGGGCTGAGTTTGTCAGATGTAGAAGAAGTCGGATCACCACAGGGAGACTCCAAAACGGAAAGTCTGGGGGAGGCAAGTGGATGGGTTCGAGCTGATTCAGTAGCATCAACAAAAGGGAGAGGAAACCCGCCAATAGCCCCTAGTCTATCACCCAAAAGCCTCCTTGCTTAAGGGGGATCAAAGCATTCGAATCCAAATCATCATGAAGATCAAAATTGGAGGTTTCACTAGCTTCATCAATCGGGATACCAGCACATCCATCAGAGCCACGCACTAATGCCCCCAACATAATACCCTTGGGATGACCCTCGCCCACAGAAGTTGAAACTCCTGGTGCAGAACCTACATCAGGCGACCCAAACAACGACTCAGTAGATACAACTTTAGGATGCTTGCCAACATGAGAAACACTCACAGCAGCATCCCAATTCGAAGAAACAGTAGCAGCAAGAGGAGAAACAGAGGCAGTGGCCTCCTCTAGATCTTCTGCAAAAGCTTGCTTAGCCAAGGAGATGCCAGGGCACTCAACCTCATTAGGTACGATATCCGGACAGAACGAAGGCAAAGGATGACATTTAGGCATAGCTCGCTTCCTAGGAGGCTTACCAGCAACAGAACGGATTTTCTTGGCCTTGCAATTGGCCTCCTCAAGACCAAACAGAAGACACAGTCCACACTTAGTCGGCTTCCAAGAGTATTCAACATCCACCACAGAATTGGAGTTAAATGACTGCAAGATAATCCTAGAGGGCAAGGCAGAATCCGCATCAATCTCAACACAAATCCGGGCTACATCATGCTTTGCCATTTTTGCAGTACTGGGACAGAGGAGGACTGGCTTCCAAATAGCACTGGCAACCCATCCCAGCCTCAATGGAGACCAGAATTCAATCGACACATTGAACAGTTTAACCCAAATTGGGAACGAAGTGTGCATTTCCTTGCACAGCTTCATACCAGGGATTTATCGCCTTAGACAGAGGGCTTTTCCTGCAAATGATCGTCGGAACCGTTTGTGTTCCTCATTAGACAATAGCAAGCCGGGAGACCATCTTTTTAGGAAAATTGCTTTCCCAGAAATGAGCCACGGTCCAGTCAACAAGCATTTCTCCATCAGCTCCAAGGAAGAGAAGCGAAAAAACAAAAAAAAAACGGCTTCATTACCAGCGATGTGCACTAGTCCAAATCGTGCCCAGATTTTTCTGGCTTTCACAGCTAGGAAGTGAGGAGGGGAATCGAGAAAATGGCCAACTAAGGTAAATTCCAAATTAGATTTCCTTGATTGATCACTTCAGGTAGAGAAGAAATGGTGGCAGTGTCTCCCCCAAATGCTTGGAGGGGTAGAATGTCAAATCTTTACAAATCTAGATGTTATCCTTCTGGATGGCACCAGCCCTGGAAGGGGAAGCTCCAGCCCCACTTATAGGGGGCGAGACGGAGAGGGGTGTTGGACAAAACCTGTAAGACTACCGACACCCTCCTTAGAACCATTCGCATCTGACGGGGCCAGATGAGGCGACACAAGGTCAGTGCTATTGTGGAAGTCCTTTGGTTTCAAATGCTCCAAGAAAAAAGCATCAGGGGCAGGGGATTGAGAAGCCACATCCCTCTTCAGCAATGGAAACAAAGGAGGGGATTCGCCTTGGGATTTAGTATTGACATCCATGGAATAAGAACCAAGGGGCAGGGCAGGTGAAACGGAGACCTAGGGACGACCAGAAAATTCAAATCTGAAAGCAAGGTTCAAGTTTGAGGATTTGAAAAGAAACCTAGAGAGAGGGGAGAGCACCTCTTTCTAGAAATCAACATTTTTTGACCGAGCCTGCCATGGCCGGTTTCCTGGCTGCTCTGCCCGGCCCCCCCTCCGGTGTTTCGTCTCCATCTTCCTGAATCCCTTCGCTGGTTGGGTCGTTCTCGGTGAACCCAGAATCTTTCGGCGCCGGTTCGATTCTCTCTCTGAGGGCTTGATGCCTTCTCTGTTTTCCTCTATCTTCTTCTCGATTCGCCATTTGGTGCGTACCCGATGTTGACGCCGCTGATTGTGGTCGTCTTGTCAAAGTTTATCTTCGTTCTCCTCACTAAATCTGATTGAGAGGTCGGGTCCTGCAGACGACCCGTTTCTTTGTTTAATGGAGGCGTTTCTGACTTGGTGACTGGTGCTAGGGTAGGATTTGGGAGGTCGGCTCCTGTATGTCTTCATTTGTGAAGTCATTCCTTCCTTGGTGCCTTGTGCTAGGGCAGGAGCTGCTGAGGGTTTCTGCTGTCGACTTTCTCCCTTCAGACGCGGCTGTTCCAGAGAGAAGCTAGTGATTCTCTCTGTGTTGTCTTTTTAAAATTTCAAATTTCATTTTCAAGTTGCTTTTGTTCTCTCCACTGGGTTGTGACATCGATGGTGCTCTTTGCTGAATCAGTTTTTGGCTGACTCTGCCATTCTTGCTGTTCCACTGATCCTTTGCTGGAAAAGTGGTCTGTTGTAGCGCTGTTCTGCCTGCTTTGTGGCCTGTAAATGCTGAAATTTCTGGGTCTTTCTTCCCCTGGCTGGAGGAGTGTGCTGGTGTTGCCTGAGCCATCAATGGCTGCCTGGCCGATTGATGTTGGCATATGATTTTGCTGATTTGGGATTGCACTACAGATAGGTGGTGCCTATCTTCCTCTTACTGCTGAAGAGTTGCATCAGCAGGTTCAAGGGATCCTGATGGATGTGTTACAGCCAGGCGGGTGGTCTCCTGCTGATGACTCGATTGGGATGGTCTCCTGCTGATGTGGCCAGCCTTCCAATTCTGCCGGTTTGCCGAATGAAGTTGCTGTAATGCCCCCTGGGAGTTGCAGTTGGGCTTGAGTGATGGCTGCTGGTTCATCCTGCTTCATTGCTGAAGTTTTTTTGCTGTGAAAAACAGCTTTGATGTTGGAAGTGCTGTATAGGCTTTCCAGGATACTGTCAAAGTGTGCAGATCTATTCTGCTTTCTGGTGCGATGGGCACAATCAGTTTTGCTCCCTCTGCTTTTTGGAGCTTGTTTGGATTGAGGCTGGAGATGTGCAGATGTTTCTGCAATCTGATTCCATGGTGGTAGCGTTTCACTGCCAGGAATTGATGAAGGATGACCCATTCTGGTTCGGCTATTCTGTTTCTGGGCTGCATCATGCTCCCTACATCCTGCTTTGCTGATGCTAGTTTGCATCTATTTGTTCTCTGGTTTGCATCAGCATCCTGTTTTGCTGGTTTGCTGATCGTGGACTATGGAGCTGCTGAGTTGCATTCTGCTGCTTGCTAAATGCAGCAATGAAGAACCTGATGTAATTGCTGCAGCTGGAGTGGCTTATGCTGATGTTGCTGTGGCGTGCATCTTGGAATTCTGCTGCTGGTATGTTGGTCTAGATTTTGAAGGCGCAGTATCAACTCGGTTTACTGAATGTATGATGTAGAGATGCATCAGTAGCTCATGAAGGAAAATGAGCAGCCTGGCAGTTGCAGTGGTATTTCGTGCTGCCTGGAAAATGAGTTTCTCCCTCGGCTGATGGCTGATGGCTATATCCTGCTATTGGCAGTTAGGATTTAGCATGGAATTGGAAGCTTAATTTTGTCTAGGAATTGCTTTTGAGTGATTCGCTTGTATTGTATGATTACTAGCAATTTTGTCCTTTACCTGGTTTCATAGGTTGTATCAAAGTGCTCGGGGCATGCCCTAGCTTTTTTGAATTATCCCCAAGTCGGAAAAACACTTGATGATAATTCCTTACTTATAAATTTTTCTCCCATAAATCCAAATCACTCGGAAAAACCTTTCTTTTACTTTAATACACTTTTACTTACCAAAAAAAAAAAGTGGATAGCTTGCCACATTATAACCCAGATCCCTCTTATAGAGATGTAGTTAAATGGTGTGAAGACAGATATGGGGGGTTTTTTTTTTAGGTAAGTAAATTTGGATTAAAGGAAAAAAAAATTACACAGTCTATGATTTATCTCTAAGTGATTTCTGACTTGGAGTTAAAGTATAAACACTAGGGCATACCCCGAGCACCGTGGTACATCATAAGACACCATAAAATATCACAAAATTGAGTTTTTCAAGAGGACAACATTCTACAAAATCGACAAAAACCGGGTTGGATCAAGACCCCCAGCAAGCATCACAAAAAGCAATCAAGCTCCAGCAACTCGAGCAGGGCATTTACAACCCCAAAATGGCTGAAGCACCTCGTTCAAATGCAAGTCGTAGAATGCATCTCGGACCAAACCAGCAACAAGCCACAGCAACCCGATTAAAAGGCCATCTCAGACCAAGGGTAGACAACTCAGTAGAGAACCGAGATAGACTGCACCTCGGCACATTCCAACAGGAAGAAACGGGAAGAATGGCACCACTCCGGGCTTCACTACTAAGCAAAGAGGGCGCCAGCTTCCGCAAGGCTCCAAGAAAACATATTACAGCAGTTCCAGCAGCTGCTACCAGCATCAGGTAATATGCAAGCAGCTCATTTACCTCGATCAATGGAAGCTCCCACAACATGTAGATCCGCAACCTTCCACTCCTTCTGGATGCAAGATCCATCCAGCAAGGGTCCTTAGCACATGGCACCTCAGATTGGGGAGCCACCAAAACAAGATAACAAAACGGATGGCACCAGCAAACAAATATCACTTCTCAGCAAGGAAAGTAGCAATATATACTCCCAAAACCCAGGCCAAGGGAACAATACAGCCACAAAATCCAGGCAGGAGATTGCCTCCACAAACACCAAAATGGGAATTGTGACAAGGCAATATTCTAGACTGCGTAACCACAACAGATTGGAGATCAGGAATCCACAATCCAAAACCATCAGCATCGGATCCTCAAGACCAACTAGCGAGGGCCTATGAGTCGTAGGAGCTCATAGAGCTGCTGGACGCAATTGACAAGCTGCTACTCTTCGCCACTCAGGAGCTTAAGCACAGGTCAAATAGTAATTTTTAGACTACTGCATCTTGCAGCAAATAGCAAGTCCCTGCAGTGAGTATCTTAAGATACCCATCAATTTGGTCTCTCCCAATAGCAACCAGTTTGACAATCATCAACGACCAGCTATAGCTACCATCAGCATGATAGCCACCAATACCATGAGTAGCTGTAGATCGTATATTTCAGGAGCCAAAAGAAAAAGTGGCCTTGTTTAATATTGTCTGGGGCCCTAAGTATCCTCTGGCACATGCTTTTATTCTGTGGATGGTAATGCGCCAAAGGCCTAGCACCCTTGATCACGTTAGTGCATACATTCAGCAATCGTTAAATTGTATTCTGTGTACCAATTGAACATAAAGTCATGAACATTTGTTCTTTGCTTGCCCATTTTCTGCTGAAGTTTTGCATTTGATGTGACGAAAGGTAAGAATTAACTGACCATTTTTTTACTGGCGTATAAACATTTTTTGGGCCTCAAACATTAGGAAAGGAAGGAACCTCAAGGCACTCTCTTTCCGCCTTACTCTCGCTGCTTCTGTTTACTTTATTTGGAATGAAAGAAACCAACAAATTTTCAATAAATCAGTGCCTCAGAATGAATCCCAAGTCATTTATAAAATTAACTCTATGCTTCGCCGTAAAATGGAAATCATTCCTTGTGATAGGACGCAAAGCAACTGGTCTATTCTGATAAGATGGAGTATCCCTCCTGGCAATTATCCCATTACAATCCTCTTTTGATAAATGCAAAAGAGGTTGTTAATTGGGTGCTCCGTAAGACTATAGCTTCTCATAAAGGCAAAGGGTGATTTTGTGTCGACTCGTTTGGAGTTGTTAATTAGGTGGCTTTGATCTATTATGATCAGTTTTTCTTTCTTGGCTTTCATGATTAGTGTCATGGTCTCAGGGGATTCCCTTATTGCTATGTCCCTACTCTAAGTTGGCAAAACACTTGGAGTAGAACATAATTGTTGTACTTTATTTTCTTTTTAATGCAATTTAATTACTTACCAAAAAAAGAAAAGATCGAGTATCCCTCTATCGAACTGGAGGATTGTTGAAGATCACCGCTCAACTGACTGTTAAAGATGGCTTTCGGGTGAGACTCATTGCAGTCTGGAAAAGGAACCCTAGTCTTCCATCGCCTGAAATTAATCCGAGATGATGACTGCCCGAGAATCTCGTTAGTGTGTTCTGTTTTTTTTTTGGTAAGTAAGTAAATTGCATTAAGATGGAAAAAAATTATAACACCTATATTCTAGTACAAGTGTTTTGCCTACTTAGAGGTAGAGCATAGGAATTAGGGCAGACCCTGAACAAACATGATACAAGTCATGAAAACAAGAATCAGGCATAGAAGGCTGATAACTTAGGAAATCAAAACAGAGCTAAATCAACATCAACACCTCGGCATTTGGACACAAACACGGCTGTATGGCATCATAGATCCTAACCGGCTACCTCAACTAGGGCATCTCGGCCCCAGCAGCATCTCAGAGAGAACTAACTCGGATGAAGGCATTTGAAGACCTCGGTCTTCACAGTAGCACAAGCCGTTCACCTCGGAGGAGAATCATCCAAATGCATCTCGAAACTTACCTGACTCCTGTTCATCATGAGATGTTGTAGAGGTTATAGGTTCACCTGACTTTACTTCTTCAGTTCAAACTGTTCTTTCACTTTCTCAAGGTGGGGATTCGGGCCCGTGCTCCAATCTATAGCAACCTGATGATTTTGTAGCTATAGCCGTTCCTTCTGTCGGTGTACGGGTAGATTCTGCTGAGGGCTTTGTGCTGAAATCTATACTTAAAAAACAAAGGAGGACCAAGTAGAAGCGGTCCCCCCATTCTACTAACTAGGTCTAGTGCAGTTTGTTGTATGTTGTGTCGGTAGTCAGTGTTGCCAGATTGGCTTTGTGTTGACTCAGTTGGAGATGTTACTTAGGTGGCTTCGATCTATGATGATCAGATGATTTCTTTGCTGTTTATTTTTTGGCTTTTCATGACTAGTGTCATGGTCTCAGGGGATTCCCTTGTGGCTATGTCCTTACTCTAAGTTGGCAAAACACTTGGAGTAGAACATAAATGTTGTACTTTATTTTCTTTTTAATGCAATTTAATTACTTACCAAAAAAAAGAAAAACCTACCCGACTCCTCAACCCATCTCTCGGTCGTTTAGCATCAGCTTGGTCATTAACTAGAAACAGCCATGGCCTAGCAGACATCCCGGCCAAAGGCAATAACTTAGCCATGACACAACCAGAATGGATGCTGGTGAACGAAGAGACACTGTTCATCTTCTCTCTGTTTTTTTGAATCCCGTCTAACCCGCCTTCTTTCTTCCTCGCCGACGCCCATGGCGCCGGCCGCATCCTCTCCGCCTCCTCCCTCGGTTTCCGTCGCTCCTCTCTCTCC
>JAODPA010066985.1:0-10728 GCA_025585075.1 Nepenthes mirabilis
AGTTTTCATAAGTATTGGACTATTGTAATAAATTCAGTGGGTGTTATATTATAATATGTCCCACTATATTATAGTGGTAATCGAGGATTGAATCTATCATCCCTGGTAAAAGTCGTATTCAGCCTTATTTATAGGATTATATATATGTTAACTTACCAATGGGTCTTAAATAGTAGTATACGACTTTTAATTTTGTGAAATTAAATATAACTCAGGTTTTGATTATATGCTTCTTTAGTCAGTAAGACTCTACTGACTATTGAGCCCAAAATAACTGTACAATTGAGCATGATTTTCATGACATGTATTTAAATAGACTTATATATATGATGGCCTACCTATGAGTATTAAATAGTAGTGTATGACTTTTAATTATGTGAAAATAAACAAAACTCAGGCTTTAGTTATATGGTCATTTAGCCAGTGAAGCTCTAGTGACCCTTGGTCCCTATGAAATTGTATAATTTAGCATGATTTTGATGACATGTATTTGAACAGGAGCAAATAAAGGAATCCGATGCATTGCTATGAAATATTTTATAGGCTAAGTATGTAAATTGTCATGAAATTTGATGTTATAAAACAAGTTACATGTTAAATTATGAAATTATGTGTCTCATTAAATTTTTGACTTAATCCTTTTTTTTATTTTTTTTACTAAACATTTCAGATGATTGGTTCGGGTACTTGTAGGATGATTTGGATTGGAGGAAGATCGGTTCAAAGAAATAAAAATTAAAGTTTGACATGATGATATTATATCCTAATTTTCGGACAATAGTTTAAGATGTTTATGTTATTCTAATAATGGTTATGTATAAGCATTGACATGTGATCATGGATGTAGTTTATATTATTGGTGGATTTTGTAGTATCGTGAGTTGTCGGTACATTCAACAGTTAGACAACATTGGTATTTAGTTATATTGAGTTGCTTTACTCTAATTTTATTTTAACAGATATGACTCTGATGGGTCCTGGCACCCAAGGCGCAGAAAGAAAGGCTCAAAAGTTAAGCCCACGGACCAAGAGAATTACAAGGACAATTTGGCCCAAAAGGCCCAAAAGTCTAACTTAACGCAAGAGGTTAAGTTGGCCTTATAAACTCGAGGACTTGGGCTAGTGTCCGAAGAAGCCCAAATGGCGACAATGATCCGAGACCCCAATTTGACCCAAGAGGCCCGAGGACGCTATAAGGGGCTGACGTCACTAACGAAATCCCGAGGACGCAACATTGGCGCCGTCTGTGGGAAGCGACTAAAAGTCTGCTTTTCATATCTTCACGAAGCGTACAGAAATGCTGCAACGACTCCGACTTCGAGATCCAAAATGGTGAGCACAAGGGCACAGGCGAGTGCACCTGTCAGAGAATTGGCCTCAAACAACGACGGCCTCGACCCCTGCGTTGGGATAGAAAACCACCCTAATCCAGTGGTCAGGGCCTTGGCGGAAAAAATAGAAGGCATGTCCAAGGCTTTCGAAGCACTCTGCTCTAAGATCGACGAGCGGGTGAGAGGAGCCCCTTCCAGGGCCTCCCAGGCCAGAATGTCCCAAGGCGGGGACAGGGAGAGAGATCGCCAGGAAAAATGACCCAGCTAGCATGAAAACCCGAGAACCCAAGTCACCTCCAGCAGTGGGGCCCCACGTGGGCTAGAGGGCCGTCTGAGTCCTCGGGTCCGAAAAGAAAGCCTAGAGAGGCGCAACTTTAGGACCCAGTGGAGTCCCGTGAGCGCAACGACCGAGAGGCGGTCCCGCAGGATGCTCCCCCCAAGGAGCCAGGGCAGCCCCCAAGCACCGTATGGATCGAGAGCCTTATGAGTTGAGGCATTACCTCAATGAGAAGAAGGCAACTGCCCCACTTCGAGTGGAGGAGAGGTTAGAAAGAGGATGAAACCGTGTTCTCGGCAAAAGCAGCGAGGAAGGAGCTAATGTGCTCCAATTCCTATTCTCAACAGAGATCAGAACAAGGACGCTCCCTCCAAAGTTCAAAATGCCAAACCTAGAGATTTACAATGGCAGCGCTGACTCCATGGATCACCTCAACCACTTCTGAGAGCATCTGAGCTTGCAGGAGTTTGGATGAGACAACTATGTGCCAATGTTTTCCATTGACTTTAAAGGGGGATGCAAGGATGTGGTTCTACGGGATGCCGACGAACTCCATCCGTACCTTCAGCGACTCGGCAACAGCCTTCCTCTCTCAGTTCGCCTCCAGCAGGAGGGTGGAGAAGCAGCCCTGGCACCTCACTCGGATCAAGCAGAGTGCTAGGGAGAGCCTGAGGGGATTCCTGACCCGATTTGTAGCTAAGGCCAAGAAAATCCCGAAATTAACCAACGAGGTAAAGTTAAACGCTTTCCTCTCGGCCTTGGAGGGAGGTGACTACTTTAAGCACATCATCCATAAGGGTCCCCAAACCTTTATAAAGGTCGAAGCTGTGGCCAAGGCATACATTGCGGTCGAAGAAGCCAACGACGCTAAGCGCCAGGAGAGGGACGAGCACCCCCACCCAAAGGTGGTAGAAGGCAAGACGAAGGCCGAGGACTATCAGAGTCTCCAGACAGCGAAGAAGCAGTACAAGGCCGAACAGAACCCCCGGAGAGAGCCGAGACCTATGCAGTTCACGCCGCTGATCGACCCCGCACCAACGTCCTGATGCAGATCCGGGAGGAGAAATTCCTAAAGTGGCCCAAGCTGTTGAAGAACTCGGGGGGTGGGCACCAGACGGAATACTGTGACTACCATAGTTTTGGGGGCCACAGTAAGGAGGACTGTAGGACTCTGTAGAAGGAGATAGAGGAGCTGATTAGGAGGGGACACCTCAACCGCTTTCTGCAAAGACCCAGACAAGCTTTAGGAATAGCAGGTGACGGCGAGGCTGAGCCCCCTAGGAACAGAGTGGCTGCGGGGGTCGTAAACATGATATCGAGTCGGCCGGCCAGAGGGAACGAGCAGTAGCTCACAGCAGCGAAGAGGCCGAGGACATGACTCGGAGGCGAAGACAAAGCTATCTGCTTTAGCAATAGGGACATGGATCATGTAACTTCTCATCACTCAGATTATCTGGTTGTAACCGCACTCATTTCGGACGAAGCAAATGACTACTGGATGAAACGAGTATTTATTGATAATGGAAGCTCCCGAAATTTGCTCTACCTCGATACCTATTTCAAATTAGGATTTAAGAAGAGTCAAATGAGAGCCCCAAAAGGGCCACTCTATAGGCTGGACAATGAGCCAGTACCCGTTCAAGGTATCATCCAGTCGAAGGTAACTTTGGGGACGTATCTAAGGATATCGTCCAAGGTCCTCACCTTTCTGGTCGTGGACCTGCCCTCGATCTATAACGCAATACTCGGACGTCCATGTTTGGCCGCATTCGGTGCAGTGACTTCCATCCCGCACCTCAAGATGAACTTCCTAACCTCGTGTGGTGTGGGGGAAGTCCTCGGGGATCAATCCACGGGACGAATGTGTTACTTGGCGCAGACCACGCAAGCCACCCTTTCGCAACCAATGGAGGACCTCGATCTGAGGGATGAGACCACGCTGCAACAAGCGCAGCCTGGGGAGCCAACCATAAGAGTCCTGTTGGATCCGGAGAAGTACGTCCATGCAGGAAGCTTGCTGCCAGAATCTGTCCGAGACCAGCTGATCAGCTTTCTGCGGGAGAGCTCAGACGTATTCGCTTGGTCACCCAGTGACATGTTGGGAATCTCCTCCGAGATCATAGTCCACAAGCTGGGCATTGATCCTCGTCATAAGCCCGTGAGGTAAAAGCGTAGGAATTACTCCACAGAGAAGCTGGTAGCCATACACAAGGAAGTCAAAAAACTCCTAGATGTCAGGTTCGTCTGAGAAGTACAGTACCCGAACTGGTTGGCCAACGTGGTCATGGTGAAGAAGAACAATAGGAAATGGAGGATGTGCGTGGACTTCAATGACTCAACAAGGCATGCCCAAAGGACAGCTTCCCACTGCCTAGGATTGACTAACTTGTGGATTCGACGTCCAGCCACGAGCTCTTAAGCTTTATGGACGCGTACTCGGGCTACAATCAGATCAAGATGAGTCCCGAGGACGAGGAGTACACGTCGTTCATGACGGACCAAAAGATGTACAGTTACAAGGTAATGCCCTTCGGCCTCAAGAACACGGGCGCAACTTATCAGCGACTCGTGAACAAAATGTTCGAGGGCCAGATAGGCAGGAATGTGAAAGTCTACGTTGACGATATGCTAGTAAAGAGCAGGGCGAGCGGCGATCACATAAAGGATTTGGCCAAGACCTTCCACGTGCTCAGGACCCACGGGATGAAGCTCAATCCAAGCAAGTGCTCATTCGGCGTAGCTTCGGGAAGTTCCTGGGTTACATCGTGTCACATCGGGGGATCGAGTCAAACCTAGAAAAGATAAAGGCAATCCTGGACATGCGATCTCCGCGGACAGTGAAGGAGGTCTAGAAGCTTATCGGATGGGTGGCGGCCCTCTCACGTTTCTTGGTAAAATCGGCCGAGAAGCACCTGCCTTTCTTCAAAGCCTTGAAAGGAACAAAGACCCGAGGCTTTCGGTGGAGTGACGACTGTGAAGACGTATTCCAAGGGCTCAAGAGTTACCTCTCAAGCCCACCTCTTTTAGTTTCTCCCCAACTGGGTAAGGAGCTATACCTGTATCTGTCTGTGTCTGACACGGCCTTAAGCTCAGCTCTGATACGGGAGCAACACGGGAAGCAGTAGCTCATGTATTATGTAAGCAAGACTCTCGCAAACGCCGAGACCAGATATTTGCTAGCGGAGAAGGTGGACTTAGCATTGGTTTACTCTGTACGGAAGCTTAGGCCATATTTTTAGGCGCACAAGATAGTGGTCTTGACCGACCAACCACTAAGGGCCATCTCGTAGAAGCCTGAGATATCCGGATGACTGATTAAGTGGGCCATCGAATTAGAAGAATTCGATATTGAGTTCCGTTCGAGGCTAGCTTTGAAGGGACAGGCCCTCACGGACTTCCTTGTTGAGACAATAGTGCTAGACAACGATGAGGGAAGCTAGCCTAACGTAGACAAGTTCAGCAAGGCATCAACGTGAACCCTGCACGTGGATGGCTCCTCGATGAAGGATGGCTACGGAGCCGGTGTTGTTTTGAGCACGCCCGAGGGGCTGGAGATAAAATATTCACTAACCCTGGGATTCTCGGCCACCAATAACATTGCAGAGTACGAGGCCTTGCTGGTTGGGCTTCTGTTAGCCAAGGAATGCTCGGCCAAAAACTTAGTCGTTTACAGCGACTCCGAGTTCGTCGTCAATCAAATCCGCAGAAATTTCGATGTCAACAACTCATAGCTCTCCAAGTACCTCTCCAAAGTCAGAAGTATGATCTTGGACTTCGAGGCAGTCGAGTTTGTCCACATCCCAAGGGAAGAAAATGCCAAGGCCGACACGCTGGCAAGGGCGGCGGCTTCGGGAGATCTGGAACAGTATCGAAGACCCTGAGCCAGAGGTGATGCAAGTGTCTAACGGAAAAACCTGGATGACTCCTTATCTAAGGTACCTATCTGACGGCACATTGCCTGAGGATCCAAATGAGGCTAAGAAGGTAAAAAAGATAGTGGGGTGGTACACAATCATGGACGGCCAGTTGTATTGGCGAAGCTTCTCAACCCCTTACCTGAGGTGTCTCACCCCCGAGGAGGCCGAGTACGCCCTCCAGGAGGTGCACCTTGGGATATGAGGGTCTCACATCGGAGGGAAGAACCTGACCTTTAAGCTCATGAGGCAGGGATACTACTGGCCAACGATAAAATATGACGCCATGAATTTCGTGCGCAAATACAAGAACTGCCAACCCCATAGCAACGTGAGTTGTTATCCCAATAGAAGTAGACCTCACGAGTCCACAGGTTGGATGCTTCAGCTCAACCGACAACAGCCAGAGGCTCCGGGAAAACCTCGACATGCTTGAGGAGGTTTGTGACTAAGCCAGGCTAAGGGTAGCGGCGTACCAGTAGCGAGTTGCTCGCTACTACAATAAGAAGGTGAAGGCGCGACAGTTTGAGGTTGGGGATCTGGTGCTGAGAAGCGTGAAGGCCACGGAAAAAAGTGCCGGTAGAAACAAACTCTCCCTGAATTGGGAGGGACCATTTTTGGTCACTGCCATCCTTCGGGGCGGGGCCTACAAATTGCGCACCCAAGAGGACAAATTGGTACCCCGGACTTGGAACGTCACGCACCTCAGGAGATACTACTAGTGATTGATAGATAGCTTGTTATCCTGGTAACCAGCCAAATTTAGGCTGTCCTTAGGTGAGACGGCCCTCATACCCCTTATATATATATAAAAAAAACAAAAACAAGCAAAGCAAAAAGGGGGGAGAGAAAACTCAGATTCGTCCGAACGGCCCAAGAGGTCGTATTCTAAAAACTCGGATTTGTCCAAACGGCCCAAGAGGTCGTATCTTAAAAACTCGGATTTGTCCGAGCAGCTCAAGAGGTCAAATTCCAAAAACTCGGATTTGTCCGAGCGGCCCAATAGGTCGTATCTCAAAAACTCGGATTCATCCGAGCGGCCTAAGAGGTCGTATTCAAAACTCGAATCTGTCCGAGTGGCCCAAGAGGTCGTATTCAAAACTTATATTTGTCTGAGTAGCTTGAGAGGTCACGTGACAAAGAACTCGAACGTTAGTTGGGCGCAAGGCTAACTTGTTTAGCGCCGTAACAAAAAAAAAACACTCCGGAAATCAAGGAGAAGGAATTAAACACTCGAACTGAAATTGAATGTCCATTTCGTTCATATACAACATACAACAACAAAAAAAAAAAAAAAAGAGAGAAGAGAGAAGCTAGCTTTCAGAGGGACCCTGCGGAGTAGTGGTCCCGAGTTGCCCTTCTTCTTGAGATGGGGGAGCCTCTGCCTGGCTCGAGCTCCCCGGCTGATCTGAAGGGCCAGGGCCTCCAAAAGGACTCGGACGTGGGGACCTAAGAAATGGCCTCCTTGCAATGCCATACACATCCCCGGGGCATGTGGTGGTCGCATTCCGAGGATCTAGCACAGCAGTAGGGAACCGCGGATATAGCAGCTGCATCAGCCAACGACACAAATGAATGTCGTCCCAATACTTGGTCTCCAACAGGGGCGCTATATCCATGGCTCTCACCGGCGCCCTCAACGCCTCCTCTAGCTGGAGGTTCCTTTCTCGGAGGAGTCCATACTGGATTTGCTGAAGCCTTAGGGTTTCCTCAAAAGAAGTGTTCTTCGCAGTGGCCTCAGCAAGCTCCACTTGCAGTCGCTGGCTGTCCTCTCGAGCAGCCCTCAAAGACTCCATCTCTGAGCGAGATTGGGCAACCTCGCTAATCAGCTGACTAATGCTCCCGGCAAGATCCTGGAACTGTAAGAAGAGGCGAGTTCGTTAAGACACAGACAACAGGAAGTAAGGCAGAGGGAAAAACGGTGAAGTACCTTAGAGACCAGAGGGTCATGACTTTGGCCACGCTCCCCTGCGACCTCGGGCTTCTGTGGCTCATCTATGGGCACCGCAGGGGCATCAAAATTAGCCTCGGACGGGGGACCTTCAGAAACAGGGGGCTCCACAGCTTCCGAGGTCCCAACAACTTCCCAAGACCCAGCAACTTCTGAGGGCCCAGTAACTTCCGGGAGCTCTGAGGCCGCGACCTCAACCTCATCGCCGCTTAGAATCTCAAAAATATCCTTGGCAGGGGTGACGATGGTTGACTCAACCCCACAAGGCTCCCCAGTATCAATAGCTTCCAGGGAGGGAACGGTCGTAGTCATAGCCGCCTCCTCGCCCTGATTGACTCCAACCTCCTTCGTGGCCTCAAAAACGTTAGGGTCCTCGGATAGACCCATAGGAAAGTCCGAGACCTCACCCTGGATCTTGGCAGCAGAAGAAGAAAGGTCTGCAGCCTCGGGCTCCACAGAAGGTCCAGCAACCAAACCCATGGCCCTCCTGACCAGAGGCGCAATGACAGCGCTATCATCGCCGGACGAGGACTGCTCAACGATTTGCACTGGATCCTCCGAGGCCTCAGTCCATTGACTCTTCTGTGGCCTCTCGGATGGCTCCGCAGTGGTAAGGGAACCACTTTTTTCCTTAATCTCTTTTTCTTCTTCTTTGCAGCTGCAGCAGCGGTGGAATCCTCGGAGGTTGTCACCCATTTGACCTCCGCTAGCCTCTCGGGCAATAACCAAGTGTTTTTCTTCCCAACATTAAAATTGCCAAGGTTAGCCATCACCAAGTCCGTGACCACCTTGGCTACTTCCCTCTCCTTTGCAGTGGCATCCGAGCAGTGTTTGCTCGCCACGTTTTTCCATATAACTGAGAGCTCCCAGTTCTCCCGGACGCCTAGAAAGAAGAATTTGTCTTTCCACCTTTTGGTGGAATCCGGGTTTCCTCCACTCATCACGGCAAACTCCGGATGAGTAGTCATGGTGATCCAATCCAAATTGTGAGTAAAACGAAACATGACTTTTACCATGGCTACCTCGAGAACCTTGTGGTGGCAACACGCAAATACACAAAGAGAAACTAAGTACCTGATGGCGTTCGGCTGAAACTTGGCGAATGGGACGAACAACCCTCTCATCATGTGGTACAACTCCAATGGAATAGGGAAGCGAAGCCCACCTTTAAGGTGGACTTCATAAATGGCGATAAAGCCATCAGGAGGGCTGCAAGCTCTCTCAGTGGCTCCAGGGACCACCATTGCAACGGACTCTGGGATGTTGTATTTCACCCGAATATGTTCAAGGTCCGTAAGGGTGAGAGAGGAAGCAATTTCCTTGATGCCTAGAGTCATTGCAATGGGAGAAGCGTCTCTGTGACAACGAAAGAAGAAGAACAACGGCAAAGGGTTTCAGGAAACAAGAGAAACGCTAGGGATACGCAGAAGTGAAGGAGGAAGTTAATGAAAACGAAAAGGCAACTTAAAAAGGAATTCAAAAATGTAAAATAGCGCCCTCATCATGGCCTTTGCCACGCGTCAGTGGCCCATACGCAGGGAGCAATCGTGGGCTTTGGCTTCCCGAGATGATGTCACCTTAATCGAGTGACGCATTTAATGCCTCACAGTAGCCCAAACGGTGGCGACAGATGGGTCCCGGATGGGTAACAAGGTCTCGGATGAACAAGAGACAACTCCCACCGACAAGGCGCGACGCCCGTGGACTACGACTATACAAGAGCGCTTTCCAGACATGTCAAACGGTTGGAATTCCCCAACCTTTGACATGGGGGGCTAATGATGGGTCCCGGAACCCAATGCCCAAAAAGGAAGGCCCAAAAGCTAAGCCCATGGACCAAGAGAATTACAAGGACAATCCGGCCCAAAAGGCCTAAAAGCCTAACTTAGCCTAAGAGGTTAAGTTGGCCCTAGAAGCCCGAGGACCTGGGTTAGCGTCCCAAGAAGCCCAAATGGCGACAATGGTTCGAGAAACCAATTTGACCCAAGAGGCCCGAGGATGCTATAAGGGGCTGACATCACTAACTAAATCCCGATGACGCAACAGACTCATTACGTAAGATTTGAAGGGTCAGTTTGGTCGGTATTGGAGTCACATGATGACGTGACATTTTGAATCTTGTATTCGATCAATATTACTTTATTTTGATTAGTTGAGGTATCGATAAGAAGTTCATGTTCACGGCTAATTGGGATACTGATTGGATAAATTTTGTTGTTGTTATTTATTAATGATGGATTCGAGATTTAGAACGTAACTAAAGGCTGGTACATCTAAACCTAATCTTTGATTTATTTTTGTTTTATTCTACTTTTGCTTACATGTAAGGGTTTTATTGTACATATATATTATTTTTACTTACCCACTTTGAATATATGTATGCATATAGTTTTACCAATTGTTTTGATATTTTGTTTTGATTTTGTCAACATTTGAGCATTTTACTTGTTTTATATAAATAGGTAAACATTTTAAGATGTTATATTATGAATAAAGTTATTTGTAAAAAATCATAAAAATATGTATTCGGGCTTTACATGTGATATTCTATGTAGAGACTTTGGATTAGACTTTATTTTATTATTTATTTGATAATTGTACTTTCACACATTGTGAAAAATTTTGTATTCATATTTTCTCGGAAAGGAAGTTTTTTATTTTTTTGTTAGAAAGAAAAAGTTTTGGATATTTATTATATAGTCCTCCAATTTGATATTTTGTTAAGAATCATCATAAAGAATTGAATGAATCTAATATATTTGAATATCTTAATATATTCAAATACACTTAAAGACTACATCTATCATCCACGAGTGGTAAAAAAAGAGACGTTTCACCCTATTCATGGGGAGGAATATGTAAACACCTAACCTATGAATTTAAATAGTGATGATTCAATCTAAAGTTATCAAAAATACATATAACCCTTCCTCAAAGTTAGCATTTTGATATTTGATTATCCAATTTGAGTATATTTTATATTTTTAATATTTTTGTCTGTATCTGATTTGATAATTGAGATATTGACTATGGGATTTGTAAGTTTTGACTGCCATTCAAATTTGTGATATTGGACATTGGATGGTATTGTATATTCGGATTATTTGATACTTGTATTTAGATTATGAACTTTACATATGAAGCCACGTTTGAATATTTATTGATTTATTATATTATCATGTTTGGCCTTTTAGTTTATATGAAAATTTTGTGTATACTTTATTGTTTTCGTTTCTTAGCTCTGATTTATAAATA
>JAODPA010066986.1:0-10729 GCA_025585075.1 Nepenthes mirabilis
ATTATTTTTATAACCGAACAGAGCGACGGAATTTTTTAAGCACCAAATACATGCGATCATGTCACTCGAAACACATCCACAAGGAAATCTCATAGAAAAAAATAATTATTACCGTACATGTGAAGCTGACGTGTGTAGATTCCCCGCCGCCGGGATTGATGAGGACATTTCACTCTCTTGAAATAAAAGATGGAGACCCATCGGCAGATTGTGCACATTCCATTCCTTTTGAAACATTGTGGTGCCCAATTAAAAAATCAGTGGACTCTAAACGTGGCCCACGCTCTCAAAATTTCATGGAAAGGGCCCACCTCTAAAGTAGTGGGATGATTATTACATCCACATCCTTGATCAACAGAATTCCTTGACCAAGATGCTATTCAAATTCAAATTCTTCTGATGATCTCCCATAACACACTTCCAATGTACTCCTGCCATCCTCACAGACGTAATCTTTGCACAAAGGAATCACTTAAAAGGCATCACTCTGCAGAGAATCAACCTGAGAGTCTATAATATGCATAGACTTCCTGTAGTATGCAGTAATCCTGCAATGACACGGTCCCAAAGTCTGCAACCACAACCCTAGTTCCGATTTTCACAAATTGTAAGGTACCGATTTTCAAAACATAGTAGATATGAGTAATTAAATTAATATAAGTGGACCGAGACCCAACGATATGAAAAAAATCAGATTTAAGGGCCAAGGACCCGGAACTGATGGAATTGAGAACCAGCATAATAATCTCAAAATATTAATCCGTAAATATGCTTCAAATTTTAAATTATGGTAATCTCGAGATATTAAATTAATATAATCAAAATTAGGTTCGAGGTATGTGGAAAAAATATATTTTGGAGTCGAAATCGGCCAACGGTGCCGAGCGCCGATCCGCGTAAAAGCCGCGTGCGGGTCTTTTTATCCGTTGGCTACGCGGTTTGGGGGCATAACGTTAGGAAAGAGAGAGAGGGTGTGGAGAAGAAAGTGAGAAAGAGCAAATGGAGACTCTCGGATTCGATTCCGTCTTGAAGCTAGTTAGAAAATTCATAAATCGGGTCAAGGCAAATGCACCCATACCTTTTTCTTCCGTTCTTTTTGATTTTTGTTCCATCCCCTTTAGGTATTATTGTCCCGATACTCAACTCATGCACGAAATTATGATACTCATGACTCCAGCATGCATATACTCATGACTCTAACCCCACGTCCGGATGATTTCGGGCTCTAATTTTTGAAACTTTTGCAATAATTTGCTCTAGAATATCATTGTCCATATCTTATATATGTTAATTTGCTAGTTGGATATCAAATTTGATAGTTTTATGTAAAAATCCGTTCACCGAAACCCTAAAATGCGTCCGAACTTCGTTTGAGCTTTTATTTTAAATTTTATACAAAAATTGGCTCAAGATTCGTCCAATTATGCACAAACGAGCATTGTTCACTCACGGGTACTATTCACCCGAGTCTCTTTGGTAAATTTTACATAATTTTTGCGTTGTTTAATTATTAATAAGGTTACATATATATTTACATGTGTTTAATTGTATATTCCGAAAATATACTCGTTAGCCAATTGTGAAGAGTTAATCGTTCGGAAGCCTTAAAGTCATGTTTGGCTTATGGTAGTAAGAGTTTCGACCGTTTTCATACTTTACGATGCTCACGTATATGAATTAAATCATGAGAATATTTAAATACGAAAAAAAGATAAAAATTATACAAGTATACAAAAAAAATACCATAATTTGTCAAATGATTGATTTGTTCTCTCGGATGGAGAAATTTATAAGAGAAGTTTGGCATACCCGCCCTCAAAAAATTAAGAAATTATGAAACTAGGACTACGGATTCATATTTTGGAAGATAATGTCCCTTGATATGCCATTAGTATGATAATGGTAACTCAAGGATTATCACAGTCGCGTATTGTAACGGGTGATACTATTGGCAAGTATTATGATATTACTGTGGAATGACGAGGATTGCCTTGGAGGACATGGGAGCATATGTGATTTGTTTGGGCCCACCTCCGGGTAGATAATAGGAGTGTATGACCTTAGATCATGAGATTATCATAATCTTTTTCTCGTACCCCCATACCTTTAGCTAGTAAGACTTATTGCCTTAATCTGTAAAGATAAGTAATTATAAATAATTTATATCCCAAAAAGAAGAAGGATAAAACATAAGAAGTCTTTTGTATTCCGAAAACATATTTAATCATGTTTGATATTTACACATCCTCATTATACTCTTATATCTCTCTTTTACTTTATTTTGTATATATTGTTATCATCTTTGATTATATTACACTTATTAAATATTTGGTTCACCTTTACTACTTTCTCTTACCTTCAGATTAGCACAAGCTTATCCCAATAAGATGAAATAGAGATTAGAAGTTGTCTAGACTCTGGACTTGGAAGATTACATTGAAAACCTTCATTTTTATAGTTTGTATATATGGTGAAGAATTGTATATATTTGTATTTCAATCAGACTTATTATTGTATATTGTACATAAAACTGATTATCAGATAGTTTATTTTTCACTGTGTTTGGATTTATTTATACTTCCATAGGTTATTGTAGTTTGTAACAGGTACCTAATGACATCTCTCTTTGGCTGGCGTCGTATTTAGATACATAGCGTTGGAGTCACGAATATTTTGTGACTTTGTGTGCTGTTATATGTTGTCAGATAGTTGTAATTATTTGGATGTATTTTGTATATTGTATAGGAAATTATATAAATTTCATATCAGCTTGACGGCCGTATTACAAACAAAATTCTGTCAAATTTTTTTAAAAAAATACGATCCGTCACATAAACTTAGAAAGTTCCATTTGGTTGCTAGTCACACTGTTATTTCGGCGATCAGTCCAATAAAAGCTTCACCAAGATAAGGCAAGGCAAACAGCTAGTTGAATAACAGATCTATCAACACGGGTGACTACTATTGCCAAAGAGTTGACTTAATTAACCAAAATATAATATATTATGCGCATAGTAGAAAACGCACGCAACATGGCTCAAGGCTGCATCTTGAACAAAAAAATACTATTGAGACTGAGGTAAATGTAACTGCATCATGACACTTAAAATAGAGCTTATGAAACCACAGCTGAAAGGTGCTTCTGCCCAACAAATGCCATGCGGAGTTCATGGTATCCAGTTCTGTAATACTCCAGTGAGAAACACAGCTGCTTTATTGCCTCCCGCTTTTCATCTGCCAACTCAGAGATCACCACTCTTTCCCAATTCACCTCTTTCTCCAGCTCCACCATTCTAAGCCGTAAATCCTTGACCAGCTCTTGCGTGATTTCTGATCCAGTAAGCTGCTCAGCATGTTCTCTAGTTAACTGATTGAAACGCTGCTCCATTTGTTCAATTTGAATGTCTTTACATCCCAATTCAGCAGTAAGAGTCTGCAGCTTGGCAATATTTTCATCTTTCTCAGACATTAGCATGTCATAATTATGTTTGTCAGCATCAAGGCTTCTGTTCAGAGCACTAATGGCATCACATTTTTCAGCAAGCTCAGCCTTTAATATTTCAATCTCACCCAATAAATATTTCCCTTGATCTTCATGCAGAAGTTTTATTTCCATTTTCTCTGATTGACATTGTTTAATCTGTCCCTCCAATAGTTTTGTTTTCAGTTCTGATTCCTCTAGTGTCCCTTGTAAAAGGCACTGTTGCTGTGATAATCGAGAAACATCAGAAAGGAGTTCTGACCTTTCCACGGAAAAATTTTTCTGGGCATTAGATAAAGCAAAATTAAGCTCCTGAACCTCCATACCCTGATTAGTTAAATCATTGGTGTACCTTACAATCATTTCCTGCAGCTCAGAAACCAGTCTCCTCTCCAAGGCAAGCTCAGACTCCAACATACTAACATTTTGGTTTGCCAAATCAAGCTGACCTTGAAATTTATAAGTTAGCTCGAGAGTTTCATTCCTATGCTCCTGCTTCAACTTTGCCATGGCATCCTCAGAACTCTGAATATTCTTTCTTGCTCTATCAATCTCTTCCACCAATGCTGCATTCTTTAAATTAGAATCCAAGACCTGTGTTTCCAACTCAGCTAATTGGTTCCGTAGCTGTGACACCTTTATTTTTTCAAGGCCACTATTATCAAAACATGATGGCTCAAGTTCATAGAGTGTGTTTTCCTGAGGCTCCCTACCAGGTACTCTCTTTGACAGCTCATACTTCAACCGAGCAATTTCTTCTTGTGAACACTGAAGCTTTCCTTTTGCTATGCTCAGCTCTTTCCCATAATTGGCTACTCTCTCCAGCAGTTCATTGCAACTATCATACTTCATTTCCTTCGGCATTCCGTCTTCATTCAGTCCCTTGGCTACCATAAGCTTCCCTTTCATGCCAACCAACAGAGCATCAGACCCGGTAAATTTCTGGCTCAGTTGCCGACTATCATCATTGACATGTCTGACCACATAATTGTTAGGAGACAGGCTATATGACTCAGATTCAGAATCTGACAATGAGGATGATGACAATGGTTGAGAACCTTCTTTCAAGGAAAGATCAGAGCTGCCACCACCAGAGCTGAGAAATGTATTCAAGCTATCAGCATGAGGATCACATTTCTGCAGCCCCTGCTTTAGCTCTGGAGTAAGGAAAGAAGAGTCTTGATCTATTCCGGGCTCGAACATTCTAGAAGACATGTTTCTCAATTGGTCTGCTAAACTAATGTAGTGCTTTTTCAGGGACCTACATACCTGGTGGAATTCCTTGATGTCGACAATTAATGCCGAGCTGTTTTGTTCATATGTCTCGGGATTCTTAATGGAAATATTCCCATATTCATCAATCAATACCTTCATGGCTAAATCATCTCCTACTCCAACACATTTTAGCATCTGTATGAAACACTGGTTCATCTCTGTGATAATCACAATTCTCACATTTAAGTTGTGATGTGATAATATTGCTGAATATATATTGCATATTAGTTGATCGGAAAAAAGCAGCAATTTTATAATCCAATTACAAGGGTTTTAAAGAAAAAATGGAATCTCATACATTAAGATCATTTAAGGTATCAAAACTCAGAGCTAGTGAAGATTTGTATCACAAATAATTATAAAGGACACCAAAAACCTCGTAAATGATAAGCAATTAGCTGCTCACCCTTAATATCTTCTTGGAGGCACTCTAAACTTTTAGGTCCAACAATGCAGTCCAACTTCCATAAATTTTCATTGAGATCCATCCTCTTGCTCAGAAACTTCTAGTGAAATGCAGAAATGGAAACTCCAGTTGATGCCAACCCAAGTGAAAATTCAAACCTTCATTTAAGTAAATATCCATCAACATGTATGATGTACCTATAGTTGCTGTGTATAAGCGTGAACATGCAAAGTGGCATTGTCATTTTATCTTCCACATGCAAGGGGGGTGTAGGGGAATGAGTAATCACAGAATTTAAACTGAAGAAGAAGCATGGAGTCACTGCATATATTTCAATAGGTAAACAGATCATGTATCCCCAGAGGAACAACATTCATTCTATTACCTACAAAGGTATGCATCTCCTCCATCACAAAGCAGAACACGCATGAACAGAATAGTATTGAGCAGTAATGCATAAATTAGCACTCCTTTCCTGTTCCACAGATTCATTCACAATGCATAATGACAAATAATATTTAGCAGCTCACTTTGTCAGACAAGGAGTGTTTCAGAACATAAAGAAACGGATCACAATTGCTAAAAAAATGGATGCAGTAGTAGCTTGCTAGAAACTCAGTTTAGACGAAAAATGCTCAATTACACATTCTTCTTATAATTATCAGTTAAAACCCAGATCCTACCATTAGTAAGAAGATAACTCATGCACCCAACTACATGACGGCCAATTGCAATGCACACTAACATGTACACTTGCACATTATGCAGTGCTGAAAGATTCCAAAGTATGATGTTTGGAATGACACTACTTGATACCAACAACTAAAAGGCCTGCTTAAGAGACTTAGATGCAACTAAAAATATTACCAAGTGAACCATTCACCTCAATTTAAAACCAATCTACCTCAATTCTCATTAAGGGAACAGCCCATGTATGGAACCTAATTGTTAAATAGCATATCAAGCAAGGGTCACATCACATTTATGTAAATTGGTTTGAATGCCTCACCTTATGAGAGTTTTCATTACATAAAAAGATACGTACTCATTACATGGCTGAAAATCTGCAATTAAATCAGTTATATCTAATTAAATAAAGAAGATATCACTAGGCTACTAATTATAAGATATTTACAGATATAATACAAAAAATCATATCATAAAGATGTAGGCCAATTATTGCACAATATATGCTGTCTAGGCCAGCATACAATTGGTTATCATCCCCCTCAAATTGATGCTGGGCGATTAAGAAGGATTAATTTGCCCATAAAATGATAATGTCTGTGTGTCATGGCTTCAAGAATATTTGAGGAAGAGAAATGACATGAGTATTCACAGCCTCTAATATAATAACAATTGACCTTAACATGTTTTGTAGTGGGATCTAACTAAGAGAAGCTAAGCTCAACAAGGAGCATATGAAGCCACACAATCTCAAAATAGGCCATAAACATTGCACGATATTTGAATTTAGTAGAAAATTTCAAAGCTTGATCTTGTTTCTTAATCTACCAAGAGATCAAAGCTTCTACAAGAAAGATACACCAACCTATGACAGACCAACGAGTACTAGGAAACCAAGGCCAATCAGCATCACCATATGGCACAACATAAATAGGAGAGGTAGCAAAAAAAACCGTGACTAGATGACCCACAAATAAATTGAACAATGCAATGAACTGCAACTAGATGTAGATGGTATAGAGTGTGCATAAATTAAATAACTTATTATATAACGAAAGAAATGGCAAGATGAGCAATATTCAAATAGTTTCAAGCTGCTGACCAATTGATAAAACATGGTAGAATCATAAAGAATTTCACCCTCCTCTTAGTGATACTTCACATTTCCAAGGGAGTATACACTAAAGACATATCCTGAGGACCAACCAAAGTGATCAATTCCTATGTATACTTAGTTGATTAATGAAGATACCTAAAGAAGCAGTATGACCTTCTAACCCTTAGAAGTACAGAAGAGGACCAAGATCAAGTGGAGCCTAAAGATGTTGCAACAGACTAATAATCATTGTAAAGCCGTTTTAGTAATAAAAATGTCATCAACGTAAATAAGAAGAACAATGTTGGTAGATATATTGCAAATAAACAAAGACGAATTGTTTCAACTTTGCTTAAAGGAAAAATAAATCAAGGTAGATAGGAATTTGTTAAACTAATCCATGGGAGTGTATTGTAACCATATAGAGATCACTTCAATCTACATATAAATGTCTTCGTTGAGATCTCTTCATATACAATGAGAAGAATACACCCAACATTATAATGATATAAAATACAAAGTAATTATTGTCAAAATGTGAGAGCCCAAATTTATATACAATTTAACTGAATCTACTAAACCATGCTAGCAGAGACTACTTCAAACTATGTAAGGATTATTTAAGCTAACAAATATATTTAAACTTCCATTAAGTAATAAGCCCTGGAGGTTACTCCAAACAAACATCTTCCTAAAGATAACAATGTAAGAAGGAATTATTGACATCTAAGTAATGTAAAAGCAAGTGATGAGTCGTAACCAGTGAGATGAACCTAACAAAAGTTAATTTGGCAACAGGAGAAAATATATTAGTACAGTTCACCCTAAAGTCTTTGCATACCCTTTAGACATTAGACAGGATGTTAATCAAGTCAAAGAACTATTTGAGTTGACTTTTGCTGGGTAACTCATTTATAACCAATGAGTTTCTTCCATGGAGACAAAGAGACTAGATCTTACATGTGATTATACTTGATTGCAACCATCTCTTTCTCTATAGCCATCCACTAATCGAGTTGGGAAACAACCTTAGATGCAAATCAAGGCACACTAATCAAGTCCAAAGAGGCTACAAAAGCTTAATGAAAACATGAAACATCAGCATAAGATAATATAGTTGCCAATATAATTTCCTTTGTACATACATGACATATTTAGCGATTGTTTGGGCTTTCTGTTCTGGATTTGTTAATATTTGAGGAATTTGTTATTTTATAAAAAATGAATAAATATTTGAGACCGTATGTTTAAATATCAGTATGTTTGTATGAAAAAAGTCATAAAAACCTGCATGAGCCGTGCATTAGTACTCATGCATCGCTGCCTGGAGATTGAGGTCGCTACCTCTGTAATTTGATTCAAATATGTGATTTGTGGTGCCTTTCCCGACAAGGAGGCTACGTTCCTGACAAGGAAATTATGTGACTCCCATTTCCGCTGGTAGGAAAATGCTTTGTTTGTAGATGACCCACTCTATTTGTAATTTAATGAGAACCATTGTAGGTGAATTGAACGAAAATATAATATATTCGAACGTCCTAACATATGAACTAAACTGAATGATTACACCCAAAACCACGGCTGGCAAAACATAGTAAGCACGTTTTTTATCTATAGGAGACAGAGCACATAGATGCTCTATCAATAGGTTTAAATAGTAGTTGATATGATTTAATGTTATCGAGAATATATATAACCCTTCTTTAAGTTGGTCTTATGAACTTTGATTCTTCAATTTTATACATACTTTGTATTTTTGCATGATTAATATTTGAACTTTGATTTGATATTCGCAACTTTGCCCCCATTTGGGATTTGATTGGTCTCGTATATTTGAATATGTGATTCATTCCAAAACATGTTTTCGAGTTATATGATTTTGTTCCGACTTTCGTTTATTCATATATAATTTGGATCAAAATTTTATATCGCTCAATATACCTTTCGTATGGATACTATATGATTCAGATTATATAATTTGACTCCAAATTATGATTTATTATGAGTACAACCCGATGGATTATATTTCAATTTGGCTATGATTTGAATACAAGACTACCCTCATGACTTTTATTACTGGATTTTCAAATTTTAGTCTTTTACCTGTTCTAGCTGTGTTTATGGACCCTCCCTCTAATTTCCATCATATTTGTTTATTATATATATAATCTAATACTTACTAAATTTTAGACTGAAGTCTTCTGTTTCTTATCCGTTTAGAGTAGAAAACTTGAATACTATGCAGGAATTAGATGTAATCAAATCACAACTTCATTTATTTTAATGAGTTTAGTTTTTATTTTCAAATTGGATATGCATCAGACATACTTTGAATTTAGAAATTCGGTCGGTTCTAGGCCTTTAGATATGTAGTGAGACAATTGGGTCAGGTTTTTAATGGATATGTATAATTAGTTTATCACATCCCTTACAACTGTTTAGAGCAGGTCATATTTATTATTGTATTCGGACGATTATCCGATGAGATTTTGTGCGGATTATAATCATTATATTAGGTCCTGCGGTTTGTTTATTTGTCACGTCCGGGTTTAAAATTTGCTATATTTATTTTGAAATTTATTAATTTATTAATTAAATTTACTTTGATCCGAGTTCGTGACAAGTCACATAGTCATAGTTGAGAAGTTCAACAATAAAATCTTCAAAGATGCTGATTGTGTCACGTCCCCTGCTTGAATTAAAAAAATATACATATTTATTGATAATTTAGCTTTAAATAGTATTGCTAAAATAATTTGACAAATAACAAATTATGATTTTAGCTAGCGTATTTCAATCTGTCATGTTCTCCTTTCTAGAAATAGATTTTCAACATGACAATATCACGTCGTATTTGTATCCCATGTTGGTGTCCATACTTCTTAACAATGTGATTTCCATCTCAAATTTCCACAGACTTTGGTTTATGAAGCGGGCATTGGCTGCCTATTAGGCTGCATATTTATAAACATCCGAAAAGCATGTGGTTATTGCATAGTACTGAGTGCTTTATGAGTGACCATTAGACTTTTCTAAGCATGTGGAAATGTGCCAATCTTCCTAGAAATGTGCGGTGCACAAACAAATAAGCACGAACCAAGTTTGCACCAATAGCTGCAAAACCATCAGATTGCAAACACAACAATTCCGTAGTTTCCACCCGTTTTGAATAGACAAAATCTTCTCTGACAACGAAATCGGTAAACCAACCCTTCAAACTTTTTAAATTTCAACAATATTACATCGACCCAAGTGAATCTCAATTTCAACTGAAAGTGCAAAAATGAGACTGGTCCTAAATAAACACTTTAGATATCACTAGGTTGATTATTTAATGCCACAAAATCAAGCTAAAAATCATCAAAGCAGCAACGCTAGATCCACAAGAGAAGCAATTTATCTTGGAACTCTGACAGAAACCTCAAAATAAAGAAGGAAAAAATTATGTTTTGGGCATTTCACTGACCTTCCCTTTGCTGATTCCAGGTGAAACAGAGATCTGTACCAGCAAACGCCTGGAAAATTAAACTGAGAGTGGAAGAAAATGTGATGTCTCATGGCAAAAGATAACCGTCTAAGTGGACGGCAATTTGTAAACACAAAAAAGACCGAGAGGGAAACCCCCAAATTTTGAGGCAGAATTTGCCGCTTTTCTGTCTTGAAATTGAGAGACCAAATTACCCTTTTGATTCGAATTTCAAAACACTCCTGCATCGCCGGGCTCCGTACGGTCCGTATCAATATGATAAAAAAGATGTCAGATTTCAATAAAAAATAATATTTA
>JAODPA010066987.1:0-10727 GCA_025585075.1 Nepenthes mirabilis
GTTTAAGAATAAATTCTTGTAAAATTTTTGTTTCAAAATGATGGAAAACTAATATACATGCCAAACATGAACTTTATAGTTTGAATTCATATAATGTATGAGTATTTAAACAAGTAAATACCTAGAGAACTAGAAAATATCAATAACAATAGAAGAGTAAATTTAGAGTTTACTTGTCTTGATTCTGATTTACCTAAATTCTAACTTGGATCAACTGAATTTCAAGTTTCTTGACCTTCTCTTTCTTCCTCTCTCTTATCTCCTCGTCTATTCCTCTCTCAACTTTAAAAAATCTGATGCAAAATAATAGAAATCAATTGGAGGTCCTATTTATACTGCATTGTGCTCAAGCACGGATTCAGGCCCACCTCAGGCAACTTGGTGCACTTTAAGTGCAAATCTGGCACACCCCATGGGTTTTGACGTTCAAGTGTGGTTTGGGCCTCCATTGGATGCAAGCTAATATGCTTTTCATGCATAGGCGTGTCTTGGATGCCAATCGGACATCTCCTACTAGATTTGACTCAATCAAATTTTGACTATTCAACCCAATCCTCCATATCTTTTGATTTTAATTTTAATTAGATTAATTTAATCATTTAAGATTATCTTAAATTAAAGATTTGGGCATTACATATACCACCTTTCTAATGAGAAGGCCAAGGAACGTAATAGCGAGGCTTTCATTTCTAGAAAGCACTTTAATTATATAGCCTTTAAGTTACATGTTGAGATGAACTTACTTTAGGATATAAAGAGGAGTCTAATAATTTGGATTAGTCAAACTTCAAATTCAAAAATGGGTTGAATAACGTAAAAATAAAATTTAACAAATAATTTCGTGATTGCCTTGTAACTAAACAAACAATCAGAACTCATTTAAAAGGAGTTAAAGAATTAGACCATGAAGACAAAATTTTAAAATACTGTTTTTCAAAAAAGAAAAAAGGCTCTAAAAAAACTTATGTGATGAAAATCTTATCCTTATTAACAAGATAAACTATATTAAAATTGAATTTAAGAAATCCAAGACCTAATTACTTATGTTCATTGAAAGTACGAAGAAGTTAGACAGTATGCATGGTTTTTGCAAAGCAGCCAGTAATTAGAAGGGACTTGATTTTTGAGAAACCAATTCTCAAATGATCCACGCCATGAAAATCATCTTTACACTGGTTGCCGGGAGTAGAATTGAAAATGAGGTGGGCACTTCAATCCATCAAGAAAAGAGGTCCAAGCAAGCCGATCCAAAAAGTTAATCTAAAGCTCGTATCAAAGAGGCCCTCTCCATTGAGAAAATTGTTCCAAATGTGCTGAATGTGTAAGGGAGGATACATTTGCTCAAATTATGTTGAGACCACATGGAGTCACCACCCCATTAGGTCTCATAGAGCACCTAAATCTTCTACCTTTAGTAGAATGGGACCTACTTGTCACCATTGTGATATTTTTGGTCATACTCATCCCTACTATATGCTACTTAATTCTAGTATATCTAAATATAACATAAATGCAAGGACTTGGACGAGCATGGGTAACTAGAAGAGGATGACATCTCATATGAATTATAGGAGAATATCAAAGATTTTGAGTCTTAAACTTAAACATCACTAACTATTTTTTCTAGGATGATGCCTAGATCATTCTTTCATATATCTCACCCTCTTTCGAGATTCTTTTTTTAAACTATTCAAGCAGCTAATGTGGCCACATTTGACCCCATTGCCATAAGCCGTCTTTTAGGAAGCCTCAAGGTAGATCCTTTGGTGGTGTGAAACTTGCACATGATATAGAATGTTTAAGAGGAATGGTATTGAGTTTGACTATAATGGTCAAATGTGATTTTAAAAGAAATTAGTATTGCTCAGTTTATGTGTCTTCCACAAAGTCAACCTGTAAGGCCTGAGTTTTTTTATTAATGACAATTATGAATGATTAATCTAATATAATTAAAATTTAGGTCAACTGATATAAAAAATAAATTGAAAGTCAAAATTAGACTGATTGACTTGGTGCGTGAGTAGGCTCAACTCGCACCTGAGTGCCAAAACCATGGGGTCATCCTTGATGCATGCCTAAAGGATGCCCAAGGGGCGATGACAGTAACTACGTGCTCAAGGCACACTCGATGTGCGCTCAAGAGTAGTGAGCCCGTAGCCTAGCGCTTGACACGCATGTGAATCTGTGCTCAAGCGCAGAGCTGTATATAAGGACCACTCGAACTAATTTCAATCATTTTTTAAAGTTTTTTAGAGAACAGAGAGAGAGAGCCGAGGAGAAGAGAGAGGAAGAGAGAGAAATCTTGTGAATGTTCAATTCAAGTGAACCAAGTCTAGAATTCGGTAAATTTCAGAGTAAAGACAAGTGCACCTTCAATCCGCTTCCCTTGTTGCTAATTTTTATTGATATATTGGAACATTCTCTTATCTAAATGCTCATATATGACTTTAAATTTGAAGTATAATATTTACTTTTAGTATACATGCGAATATCTCTCCATTTTGTTGTAAATTTTTATGAAATTCATGCCTAAGTTTATGTACAATACATATATGTTCTAAATTCTACACTAAACTTCTATACATGTTCTAAATTCAAGGCATAATATTTCTCTTTGTTTGAACTTCGTTTATACTAAGTGCTAACATGTTACATAAATCTCTGCGTGTTCTAAAACTTTAATGAGAATTCCCTGCATGTGCTGAAATTCCACATACATACCTTGCATGTAAGATCACAAGCTGAATTTCTACACATTGCTGAAATTGTTGCACCATATGCTCAATTTTCTCTACAATATTTTGATGAGAACAGTTTTGCATGTCAAATTATGAAACTATATTCTACATGTTATTGTAATTGTTGAATATATAGTTTGGAATTTAGCAAAGTCCCATGTATTTTCTGAATTATGCCCGGTTGCTAAATTTCTTGCATGTTGCTGATCTTTTCTACACTATATGCTAATTTAGCATCCCATATGTTAAATTGTACCATAACTTAATTTTCATAGAAAATATAAGTTTATCATGACATGAAATTTCAGAATTATGAAAGAAAAATCTAAATTATTTCAACAAATTATGATATGTTTTTTAGAAAAGTGAAAACTAAGAATTAAGAAGTTAAGTATAGAATTTTTCTAAGTTAAATATTGGACCATAGTTATTATTCAATAGATAGTATATTTTCACATGCTTAGTATATTATTGTGGTATATCGATATCAGACCCTATATAACTGCAAGATTAAAAAGTGATATCTGGCACCGTCTATAGCGTTATATGCAGATAGCCTACCTTCAGATCATGAAAAGAAGCGTATAGCCTTTGGTTATGAGGGAGTATATACAACCCGAGTTTTGATTGTTCGCTCTGTTAATTGATAAGGTTTATTGGCCTTAATCTCTAAAAAAAATTAGAATTAAGAATATTTTAATAATATAAATAAAATAACAATATGATAAGAAATATGAAAATACATTATGTAAGTTTTTCTACACAAGTTCATGTCTTCATCCAATCCTATTCTATAATCCTTCCGTTATATTTTAAATATAAAGTATACATATTCCTTGATATATTATGTGTCTTGTTGAAGTTTTAGCTTACTCTTTTACTATTTTATTAACCCACTTAAATGAAATACACGAATTCTTATCGGGTGAGTAGGAGTGAATATTGGGAATATTCGCAGAATTTTAGTTTAGAATTTTATGACTATTTTATGTTGTTTAATATTTTCGGACAATGTTTAATATATCTAAATATTTTATATTTGTTCAATTTCAATTTCGAACAATAGTTATCGATGGTTATGTTGTTTTGGATAGCAGTTGTATTAATATGGGTCAAGTGTAGGTCATTTCGGATGTGATGATTACGAGTCTTGACTATAATATGTGGATGCCCAGCAGTTATGATTTTTATTCCACAGACTTTATTATGTTCATTTTGTTTGGGCGGGTATTCTTCCTTATGTATAGTTTGACATTATGTTTTGGATCATTGTCGAAACCATATAAAATATGGTATAATATGGGTCATGTGTATTATATTATGTTGTTTTAAAAATCATGATTTAATGAGGTATTAATATGAAATTCACGTCTGAAAGCTAATTAGAGAATAATTGGTTAATTATTAATAATTTGATTAAGAACTAATTTTGGGATCAAGATTTGGGTCATGATACAACCCATTCGTTGGGGAAATGTGCTTGGGTCAAGAAGGATGAATTAGCTTTTGAAGCAAGGTATCACATGCTGCTCACAAGTAGATCTCTTATGCAATTCTACATATAGATTAGAGTGCATTTTAAGTAAGTGCATGCATACATATTTATTTTCATAAGATAAAAATTTAAAAAAATTAAAAATTAAAAAATTAAATATTAAAAATTTAAAAAAAATTCAACAATGGGTGATTAACTTAAAATTTATTCCAAAATGAACAATTTATTGTGTATTTAATAAGATGTGAGTTTGTTCATTCACCTCACCTTTTTGCATATTCATAAAAAGAGTTTTTATATCTTAGTTTATACATATATTCATCGTGCACACTGTACTCTATTGATTGACACCTTGATTGCTTTTTTTGGTAAGTAATAAGTATTGTATATATTGATATTTTACGAATTTACAAAAACTATGTTCTCACTCAATGTCTCTTGTCATACTTGGAATAGAATATAAAAGTCAGGGCATCTCCCGAACTTCACATAAAATGATGGAAATATAAAAAACATCTGCAAAGAACAACAAAAAAGAAAGAAAGTGAGTCACATACAATCTGATTTCTACACTTTTAAATTTAAATTTCAGTAAGTGATAATGGATCTGGTACAACTATTATGTCCAATTATACTCAACTCTAGCTTGCGACGAATTGTATTAGTGATCTAGCTGATAAGTTGAGTCTCATCCCGTGAATGTGAGTTATTAGATGTTCTTTGATTGCGTTCACGCTATATGAAGTAAACCATGGCTGTCAAGATAGATCTAGAGGATAGAGCTTTGGCATTCTTTCCTTTTCATTTGTGAGCAATCCATTTGATATTAGATCTCCATTCCCTATAAGGCCAGTGAAGTCCTGCGCATTGACTCATATTCTTCGAAACTCCATTGCAGACTGGGCATTCGAAAAAACGATGATTATGGCTTTCCTCATCATTTTTGCATAAGGTGCATAAATTGGCTCGGTTGATTACGCTACCAATGCGGTCCAAAGTGATAAATCTTCTTTGAATTGCCAACCACAGAGTGAATGCATGTGCGGGAATGTGGTGCAGTCCATAAACAAGAGAAGCCCAAACCATTTTGACTTTGGATCCCTTGAAATAATCTATAGGCCGAACTAGTCGAGAATATCCCATTGGGATTTTTACTCTGTTTGATCGTGTCCTTCTGGAGTGTACCAGGTAGTATTATGGTATATTGTTTACAATACTAGCCATCTCCATATCATAAGCATTAAGCCATCTCTATGCTCCATGGCTAATGATGGCAGATACCTTTTTGTCCCTAGGTAGTACCTTTTTGTCCCTAGGTAATCCGGTGACAGTCATCATTCTATTTGAGAATTTATCGCAAAGGGGACCTATCAGATGCCCTTTGTGATAAATTCTCGAATCGAACTTCTGTCCTCCTTTGCGATAAATTTAGGATCCTCTTAATCCTAAACCTTGACTTGAACTTTGACCTCCTTTGCTGATGATCTTCTTCTCAAAGACCTTCTCCCTTTTCAACTTTTCAAATAGAAGAGCTCGATCCAACACATCACCATATGTCCTCAACTTTGGCGTCACAAGCTGTCTCCGAATGGCATCATTAAGGCCTTGCAAAAACTTCCTAGCCTTCCTTGCTTCATCATGCACTATGTGCGGAGTATAGCAAGACAACTCCATAAATTTGGTATCGTATTCAACCACAGTCTAATTCCCTTGTCTCAACCGAGCAAACTATCTTCCTTTTGCTCCCAAAGACTCGTAGGGAAATACCTATCTATAAAGGCCTCCATAAACATATCCCATATGATCTCATCATCCTCTAGGCCCATAACTCTCTCTCTTATGGACAACCAATAGTCTGCCTCACCCTCGAACTTCTACGTTACAAATGTCACTTTGTCCTCTTCTAGACATCGTATCTCCATAAACATTTTCTTGGTCCTCCAGATCTATGTTTTTGCCTTGGTCGGATCCAGGTCACTCGTCAATTTTGGCACCCTTTAATTGGTAAACCGATCATATGCTATAGTTCCTGGGTTCGTTGGCACTGGAATTGGATCCGGGTTAGGCTTACCCCAAACCATCAATTCTATTACGTTCGTCATCCTTGGAATAATGTTCAGATATCTCTTCTTCCTATCCGAGTGAGAATTTGGTCTAACATTGCTTTCATATCCTACCATTTCTTAGTCCTATCACAAAATAATCATCAGATTAGAACCTCAAACCAAGATTGATCAAATTAAATCCTTGGACCAACTGAGGCATCTTCTTACGACTTTTTTGATGCCACTTAAATCTGTCACATCCCAAATCCCAATTCAGAAATTAAGACTTAACTAAATAATTAATAATTAACCAAATTAATGTTTGATTAACCTCTGTATATGAACTCAATATCGATAACTTAACCAACTACAATAAAATTAATATAATATTATATACAGGATCTAAAATACCTGCCACGTCTCATGTGGCTCTGACACCTATCCAACGGTGCTATCAAACCTTATATAAGGAACGATGTCTACTCAATACAAATATTAAAGTATACAAACTGTGGAAATAAATCATAAACTATAATCTAACAATCGACGACCAATTATCGGACAACCCAAAGTAATTATAAGACTACAGTATCATTAACCCATAACCAGCTATTTGACACTCATCATACATCATTTTTTACGTTCTGACATTCATCAAAAATCAAAACATTGATCAAATGCTGTCCGAAATATGATACAACATATTAAACATATAAAAGTTGTCCGATAAACTAAACTTAATATGTTAAATATTATCCGAAATCATCAAATAACATCATAATCCATAAGTATAATAATCTAAACTCTTTGCATCAGCCCCATCCTTTATTCGTATTCATCTGATAAGAACTTGTACATCTCATCTGAAGCGTTAGTAAAAATAGTAGGGGAGTGAGCCAAAAAACTCAGCAAGACATGTATATATAACAATGAAGCATATATATTTGCATTAAATATATTATAGATCATGATTGGATGTAATAACATGGAATTTTAATAATTCTTATGTAGAAAATTCAATTTATGTATTTCTAGAATTCTTATCATATTCTTTCCCAATTTAAATCATCAAATCATATTTAATTTTAATTTTTTTCTTATCAATTAGGGCCAATAGATCTTACCAATTAAATAAGCAGACAATTAAAACTCAAGTTGTGCATGCTCCCACATAACAAAGACTGTATACTACTATTTAAGACCTACAAGTAGATTGTCTATATATTACCATGTAAACGGTGTGAAATATTGCTTTTCACCAATGGATGAAGGTTCGGATATTAATATACTACTATAATATATTAAGGTATGTCATAATATACTACCTGCTGAATAATACCATGGTCCAATATAATTTATTAGAAAAATTCTACATTTTTATTAATAATTATTAGTTTTCACCTTCTAAAAAATAGTTCATAATTTCTTTATATAATTGTAGAGTTTTTTACATAATTCTATAATTTTTTAGTATGGAATGCTAAATTTGACTTTCTTAAATTATGCATAACCATTTTTGAATTTTTAGTGTAGCAAAAATGTAGCATGGAAATGCTGAAATTTGGCAACAATGCATGCAGCAAAAGAAATCAGCAGTTAATGTAGAAATTAGCTAACATACAACATATTCTATTGAATTTTAGAACATGTATTTTTAATTTCAAACATGCAATATGGCTCTTCATAAAATCAAGCATGCAAGAATGTAACATTAGCTTTTTAGAACACGCTAGAAGCTAAAATACAGAATTCAGAATATATATAGATTATACAAGAGTTTAAGTATAAATGCTTATGAATTCTTTACTATAAAATGATGGAAAACTAACATGTATGTCAAACATAAACATTATACTTTGAATTCACGTCATATATGAGTATTTAAATAAATAAATGCTCAGAGAATTAGAAAAGATTTGCAATAATAGAAAAAAAAAGATTCGATTGCACTTATCTTAACTCTAATTTACCCAAATTTTAACTTGGATCAACTAAATTTTGAGTTCATTGGCTTTCTCTCTCTTCCTCTCTCTTTTCTCTGCATTTGCTCCTCTCTACTCTCAAAAATTTGATGCAAACTAATAGAAATCAACTGGAGGGTCCTATTAATACTACACGGCACTTGAGTGTCAATTAAAGTGGGTGACAAGTGACCTGGTGTGCTTCAGGCATAGATCGGGGCTACCTTAGGTGCTAACCCCACAGGTTTTAACACTCAGGCACGGGTTGGACCTCCATCAGACACAAACTATTCTACTTTTTATGCATAGGCTTGTTTCGGGTGCCAATTGGGCATCCTTTATTAGATTTATTTTGGTCTAATTTTGACTCTTTAACTCAATTTTTCATATCTTTTGACTTTAATTTTAATTAGATTAAATTAATCATTCAAGACTATCATAAATTAAAGATGCGGGTCTTATATACACCACCTTTCTAATGAGGAAGCCAAGCATAGTAACAGTCCAGCTTTTGTTTCTAGAAAGTGCTCCAATTATATAGCCTTTGTGTTACATATTGAGATCAACTTACTTTAGGACATAATGAGGAGTCTCATAATCCGGATTAGTCAAAATTCAAATTTAAATATGGGTTGAATAACATACCAATGGATTTTAACAAATGATATTATGACTGCCCTGTGATTAAACAAATAACCAAAACTCATTTAAAAAGAGTTAAAGAATTAAACTATGAAGAAAATATATTAAAAGATTATTTGTCCAAAAAGAAAAAGATTTAAAAAAAACTTATGTGATGAAAATCTTATCCTTATTGACAAGATAAACTATATTGAAATTGAACTTGAGAAATCCAAGGCCTAATTACTTATGTTCATTGAAAGTACAAAGAAGCTTGACAATATGCATGGTTTTTGTAAAGCAGTTGATAACAAGAAGGGACTTGGTTTTTGAGAAACCAATTATCGAGTGATCCACCCCATGAAAATCATCTTTACATTAGTTGCCAAGAGTAGAACTAAGAAGGAGGTAGGCACTTCAGTCCACCAAGAAAAGAGGTCCAAGCAAGTCCATCCAAAGAGTTAATATAAAGCTCGTACCAAAGAAGCCCTCTCCATTGAGAAAATTGTCCCCAATGTGCTGAATGCGGTAACAAAAGGATATATATGATCAAATTGTGTTGAGATCACATAGAGTCACCATCCCATTAGGCCTCATAGAATACCTAAATCTTTTGCCTTCAATAGACCAGTACCTACTTGTTACCATTGTGTTGTTTTTTGTCATACTCATCCTCACTGTACTCTACTTAATTCTAGTACATCTAGATATAATATAAATGCGATGACTTAGATGATTAAAAGTGACCAGAAAAGGATGACATCTCATCTCAATTCTAGGAGAATATCAAAGATTTTGAGTATTAAACATGAAAATCACTTACTATTTTCTTTAGGATGATGCCTAGGTCATTCTCTCATATGTCTCACTTTCTTTTGAGATTCATTTTTTCATGTTATTTATGCAGCTAATGTGGCCACATTTGACCTCATTTCCATAAGTCTTCTTTTAGAAAGTTTCAAGGTAGATCCTTTGGTGGTATGAAACTTGCACATGATATGCAATGTTTAAAAGTAATGGTATTGTGTTTGACTATAATGGTAAAATGTGATTTTAAAAGAAACTGATTTTGCTCAATTTAGGTGTCTTCCACAAAGTCAACCCATTCATTGGGGAAATGTGCTTGGGTCAATAAGGGTGAAGTGGCTTTTGAAGCTAAGGTATCACATGTTGCTCACAAATGGATCTGTTATGCAATTTTACATATAGATTAGAGTGCATTTTAAGTAAGTGCACACATACATCTTTATTTTCTAAAAATAAAAAAACAAAAAAATTTAAAATTAAAAAGATTGAATATTAAAATTTCAAAAATTTCAATAATGAGTGGTTAACTTAAAATTTATTCGAGAATGAACGATTTATTATGCATTTAATGTGACGTGGGTTTGTTCATTCGCCTCACTTTTTGCATCTTCCAAAAAAAAATTTTTATATCTTATTCTGTACATATTCATCTTGCACACTGTACTCTATTAATTGAAACTTTGATTGCTTTTATGTGTATCAAGCTGGCAATTTATGTGTACTTGATTATGTCAAAATTGAATTGACCTTGGATTACCTAAACTGAAAAAAGCACCCTTCGAAACAATTTTATTACTTTTGATGAGTTTTCAATTAGGACTCACGAAAGATTTGTATAAAAAGTGTTTATTAATGCTCAGACTCTTATTGAGGGGGAACAAAATTAACTAAATGAGTTATAATCTTTAATGGTATAGGATTTGACCTTTTCTTTAGAGATTTTTTGAAACATATTAGAGATTTTAAAATCAAAGCTAAAATCCTATGTGATTCAATGTTTTAAGATCTCTTAACTAGGTATAATACTTCACTATATATACAATATATTATATATCTTATT
>JAODPA010066989.1:0-10726 GCA_025585075.1 Nepenthes mirabilis
GGAATTGTTATTCCCACATGTGTGGGAATAACAATTCTCATATAAATGGTGGGAATTACAATTTTCATATCATTGCTAACCAAACGAAGGAATTGTAATTCCCGCGGAAATTGCAATTCTTTTTTCCCCCCAATTTTTACAACCAAACACACACTTAGTGTTTTTAAAAAATTATGATTATGTTCTAAAAATCTAATTACCATCATCCACTTTTGGATCTCTATTTTCTAATTCTTTGCCATGAAACTTCTTCCTCCAGTTGCCCCTGTCCACTTACCTATTCGCTAGGTCTTCTTCATTCTTCATAATTGCTAATCACGAAACAATTGAAGCTTGAACTGCTCCATTGAAAGAGCTCCACAAATCAGGTATGAAAGAAAACTCTAATTTGTTATCCACTTCTCATAATATCATGAATTTAGACTACAGTAGGTATAAATAATTATAATTCATAAAATTTAACAATGACCAAATCAAATCTCTATTTTTTGACATGACCTGACAATAACTCATATAATCCCAACATTCAATAATAATAAACATTATACTATGAATTAATCATAGAACTTCATTGGATAACCTATATGGACAAAGAAATAAATGTGACCTGCTCCATATTGTTGTAAGGAAGGGACAAACCAACTACATAATATCCAACATACACAATGACCCAATTGATCCTATACATAACCACAGGCCTATATCCGGTAGATCTCATTGTCCAAAATACATCTGATACATTTTCAATCTAAAAACAAAAGTAAAACTCACCAAATATAAATGAGACTATGATCAACTCATTTTGAATGAAATATAATTTGGAATTAAATCACATAATTTAAATTAAAATCACATATTCCAATATACGAGACTGACCAAATCCCAACTATGAATAAACATACAAATTTCAAATGAAATCTCAATACAAATCAATGTAAAAACATACCAAAACCCAAAATATGCATAAATTGGAGAACTAAATATCGAGAGATTAATTTGAGGAATGGTTATACATACTCTCAATAATCTTGAGTCATATCAACTACTATTTAGATTTATAGGTAGGGTCGTCTATATACTATCTATGACGGACCATACTTTTTTATCGAAAATTCGATAAAATTTTGCCTGTAATACGGACATCCACCAATATAAAATTCTGTACAATCTCCTATACAAAATAATATATATCCAAATATCCCATTATCCGATATTATATAGTCAACAACATACAAAATCACACATGATCCAATTGCCACATATTAATTATGGCTCCAACGCTGTGTATCTAAACACAACGTCGGCCAAGAGAAATGTCACTAGGTATCTGTTATAAACTATAATCTACGAAAGTATAAATAAATCCAAACGATAGTGGAAACTAAATTATCTAATCATCAGCCTTATGTACAATATACATTAAGATTCTGAAAGAAATATAAATATATATACAATTTTTCATGACATAAACAAAACTATAAGTTCTAAATCTTCGACATAATCTTCTATATCCAAGGCTAGGCTACTTTAAATTTCTATATTGTCCCATCGGGTATATCAAACCTATACTAAATTGGAAACAAGAAGGGGTAATGGTGAGCTAACAGCTCAAGTCCGATATAATTAAAACAGTAGTCAATATAAGCGAAGTTAAGTAAAAAAGAGGCATATAATCATGATAGGGATTCATAAATAGGAATATGATCACGCGTTCTATGAAATACAATTTACTTCTTCTTGAAGTATAATTTATACATAATTATTTATCTTTACAGATAATGGTCAGTAAGCCTACTAATAAAAGGTGTGGAAGAATGAGAAAATAATCATAATATACCATATGATCTAAGGTTATAAGCTCCTATTATCGATCCAGAGGTGGGCCATCACATATTGCCTACAAACAGCCACAAGGCCCCCACAAAGTTTCCCTCTAAGCCCAGTGACAATCCTCATTTTTTTTACAGTAGTATCCTAAGGTATGTTAAGGATATCATCCGCTCTAATAAGCGGCCAAGATACCTGGTTAGGGTAATCCTTGAGTCTCTATTGTAATATCAATGGCATGCCAGGAAATACTACTCTATAAGTATAAATCTGTGGTCCTGATTTCTTGACTTCTCATTCTTTTGAGAAAAAGTCCACCAAAATTCAATTCACAATATCTCCATCTAGGAGACGATTTGATCACATATCACATTGTGAACTTTCCTCCGATTACATATATGATTATTATCATTCCTTTGAACTTAAGTCTTTTCATGACTTATTTTGTATATACAAATATCATAAATATAGAAAAGAATAGAGATTCTTACCACCGAGAGGCAATTATATTTTTAGAAGCCTCTGATTCACATTTCCTTCACAATCAATTAATGAACATGATTTTGGAATAACAATTAATCATATGCGAACGTACATGCAGCTTGATTAACAATTAGACAATGTGAAATTATGCAAAAATTATCAAAAAGTGCGAGTGAACAGTGCATGATTGCACATATCAAGTAATTTACAAAATTTCAAATATCCAATGGGTAAATTACTAAATTCAAGATACGGATAAATATAATTTCAATTCAGTTTACGTATAAAACTCGAAATATTGGCTCAAACAAGGTCCAGGCGTAGGTTTAGGATTTTGCAAACAAAAATCTAAATAAATCCACCAAATTAGATATCCAATTGATAAATTAACTTACCTAAGATATGGGTAATAATATTCTAGTCTGAATTTATGCAATAGCTCCAAAATAAATCCACCAAATTAGATATCCAATTGATAAATTAACTTACCTAAGATATGGGTAATAATATTCTAGTCTGAATTTATGCAATAGTTCCAAAAATCGGAGGTCGAAACCACCCGAGCATGGGGTTAGGGCTTATACGTGAAAATTGGCATAAATCCTCAAATTTGGACACGAAATTCATATATATACATAATTAACCTATGAGTATCACATATATGTGCATGGATCGGGTATCAGGATAATAATACCCAAAGGAGATCGAACAAAAATCAAAAACAATGGAAAAGAAGGGTATGTATGCACTTACCTCGACTTAATCTTCGATTTCTCCAACTAGTTTGAAATTGGAATCCATCCCGAGGGCCTTCGTTTGCCCCTTTCTCTCTCTTCTCCCTTCCTCTTTCTCTCTCTACCCATGCCTTTTATCATTCTCCCCCCTCCAAAACCACATCAGGCAACGGTTAAAAAAGCCTACACGTGGCTTTTACGCGGACCGGCACTCGAGCACAGTTCGCAGCGCGCAGCAGGCACACCCTTGCTGGAATCGGCGCTCGCCGGGCGCTTGACATCCAGTAGTCCACCGGCACTGCCACCAGATTTTCGACTCCAAAGCATATCCTTCTACATACCTCGAGTCTAATTATGATTATATTAATTTAATACCCTAAGATTATCATAATTTAAAACATGAATCATATTTACAGATCAATATATCAAAGTTATAACACCGGTTCCTAATTCCACCAATTCCGGGTCTTCGACCCCTTAAATCTGATTTCTTTCGAGTCTTTAGATATCGATCCACTTATTTAAACTTAATTACTCAAATATATCATACTCCAAAAACCAGTACCTTACACTATCTCCTGTAAATAAGAAACAAAATCACTATATTTTGTCACTTACGGTCACTATATTTTGCTACTCGCGGAGTTAGGTGTAGCTCTCAAATCTGTGTGATATATTCAGATATCCAAATATATTAATTATATTCAATTATCTTATGATGGTTCTCATAAAACATAAATGGGGAGGGTCTTTACAACACATATAACAAAGCCTTTTCCTGCCACCAAAAAAGGAGTCAAAGTTTTCACTCGAGAAAGTCACAAAACTTTGTCAATCGAAAAATCATCACATATCGAATCGAATCATAAAGGTAAAGCCCTAGGCAGCGATATATGGATATCACATGTACGATCCAAATGTAGGTTTTCATAATTTTTTATATACAAATATATTGATACACAAACTTAATTTTCTAATATTTATCTATTTTTTCATAAAATAAACAAAATCCTTAAATATTAGTAAGACCCAAACAAAGCCCCCAAAAAATCAATAAAACAGATATGCATGTACGAAGGAAATAAATAGGGTAAGTAAAAATAATATACATGTATATTAAAACCTCCAAACATGAACAACATTTATCATATACAAAAACAGATCAATGATAGGGTGTAATGATACTTATCTCAATTTTTGATCATGTAAATCTAACAAAATGATATTTCGAACTACCTCTTCCCTTCTTTCTCTCTCTCTCTCTCCTTCTTTTCCTTTCCCGCACAAATGGCTAAACAGTGACACGCTGCATCTTAAATAAGTAGTCGGCACATGAGTGCAACTCGGATGCACCTTGAGCGCTCCTATATTGATTTGCTTTAGGCGTCCCTCAAGTAGACCTTACTAAATTCTGCATTCAAAGGTGTGTCAGGCGTGCTTTAGGAGTAGGGTTACCTGCTACCAGTTCCAATCATTCTTCAAATTTACACTATACAGATATATCCCAATATATCCAAATCAACCCAAATTAATTTATTACATCAATTTAAATCAAATGAAAACTAGGTATTACACCTAAGATTTCTATATCTCGAACTATGGTTGTATTTATTTCTATACCATAATACTTTTTGAATCTTTATACTTGTGTGGTGTTTTAAATTGTAAGATAGAGCTCACTTATTCCATTAAGAAAACTCTTTTCTTGACATTTAGTGGTTTCTTCACTGTGCATAAAGTCCTTTAATAATTTAGCATATAAAGAGTTTTGTTTAATCGCATCAAAGATAAAAATATTAATCTTAATGCGTCCTCGGATCCAAATTTCAAACAGATTCAGGTTGATCCGCTTGTCTAGTTTCAGCTCCGTTTACCGAGTTTGGACCCTGCACACCACTAAAACCAACAGGAGGTCAGTGTGTCGGCAAAAATTTATCCCACCGAAAATACTCCGATACTCAAGTTAGTAAATGGCCTTCGAAATCTGGTAAGGTAACTTTAAATGAGAAATGAAATGGAATGTGCAAGAGTGTGTGGATTTTCAGATAAAAGAGAGATAATGCCGTCTTCTTGAATCTGGACGGTGGGTGAAGGCAGTAGGCATCTGTCAATAGGAAAAGCGCATGTATGTCTTTGATTTGTTTTCTTTCTCTCAGTACATTTGGATGCTTTGTAGAGAGAGAGTATGAGAAAGTCGGGGAATGCTCAGTCGTGAGCGTAGTTGTCGTCCTGCCCTGAGTGAGGACTCTAGGGCTTATTTTAATGGCGGCAGGGTGATCTTCCTTGGTTGGAAGGTGTAATCCCCTGTGGCATGTTTAGGCGGCCTTTCTTGTGAGGAAGGCACGAGTTGCCTAATTAGTTGGGATTATTTTCTTCTCTAGCGGGTAGCAACTTTTCAAATTACCTGCCTTCCTTTCGTGTATATTTCCATTGGAAAGCTTCGATTGGCAGGAATTGGGAAGATCTGGTACCTTCCTTATAGAAAAGGCGTCAATTTTATCAATATCATTTTTGGGTGTTGGCTGAGTTTATGGAAGCCACAAGTCAAGGAAAGAGCCGTTGCTAACCGTCTGCTGGATCGTGGACCCAAGTCGGCCAGGTCCGTAGAAGCCTTCTTATTTTTTGGGCCTGCTGCTACAATGATTTCGATCAACGCTTGAGCTGACTGTCCTGAGCACGAGTTGGCCGCCCGCCTGTGCCTTAGTCAGTCAACTCTGGAGTTGACCGTTGGGCGCGCGTGTAGGCCTTTTAGGATTTGGGCCTTCACCTCCTGTTGAGCCAACGTTGGAGTTGGCCGTCCAACAGGCCATTTAGGCCTTCTTTAACTATTGGGCCAGCCCAACTACAGTATACCCATCACTAGTCCCCATGCCGATAGCCAGAATTCTGGCCTCTGGCATATTCATGATGGGATGCTCCTCACTGTCCTTTGTTGTTTGAAAATTCTGGAGAACTCCACGAAAGGGTGAGGCGTTGATCGGTTCTGTTGACCGTCCTGGTCAGATTTCGGAAAAGAAAAGTTGACCGGATCTGTTGACCCTCCTTGGTCAGATTCGAAAAAAAAAGTTGACCGGATCTGTTGACCGTCTTTGCTGAGATCTGGAGAACTTCGTATGAGCCTTGAGTGACGTGTGGCCATTAACTGGCGTGTCTTTACCTGATGAAATCACGATCCCAGCCATTAATACGTCAAAATATTTGTTCAAAAGAGGCCCATTTGGGAAGCGACACATGGCGGAATGATGGCGTGCCTTTTCGAGGAGTTTTAAGGCGTTCACACTTGCCCGTTAAGTTTTCCTCCTTTACACTTAGTATTTTTTTCACGCCTTCTGCTCTGGTTCTTCTTCTTCTTCAACCTGCTTTCCTATCCTCCTTCTGTAATTTAAAAAAAAACCCTAAACTTCCTACAAGCATGACTTCGACTTCTATTGCTGACATTCCCTCTGTTCTTCTAGAGGGTAACATCAAAGAGCTATGCATAGAGTTTAACATTCAAAAGGACATTGCATGGAGGGTTCCGGATAAGGATGACAGAGCCTTTGCGCCGTCGACAGGACACTTGACTATATACGAGACCCATCTGAGGAGCGGCCTTCGTCTTCCTCTCCCAAACGATTTACAGTCGATCCTACAGGCCTTGTGGGTCCCTATCGCATAGCTTCACGCCAATATTGTACGGTATTTGTGTACTTTCTGCATCATTCTCTGTAAGCATTCTCGGCGGTTAACTATATCGATGGTAAAGAGTCTGTTTAATATCAACTAGGGTGGAGAGTGGGTCTCCCTGGTTCAACGCAGTGGCCTGAAGGTAAATACGGCTATATACGACTCGCTGAAGAACTGAAAAAATCGGTTCTTCTTCGTGAGTGTGACCGAAACCTGACCCTTGGCCGAGGATTGGGGCCAGGTTCCCGATATTTACACTGGGACGCCGTCGGAGGCTGAGACAGTGTCCCTAGAGTGGCTGAGGAAGTTGGTCAAGACCCACATCTTTGATTTTAAGAGAGACTTATTGGTCTCCCGGGCCGAGACCAAGAAGGTGAATTGGGTTCCGCCCTCTCCTATCCAGAAGTTCAAGGTGCCACCGACGGCGGTCATGATGCGGCCGGAGGACTCCAGGGGTCTGATAATCTGTCCCCGCCCGACTGACGATGACTTCATCGGCCCTAGGCCCAAGAGGATGACTGTGAAGACGCCCTCCTCATCGTCTTCGAGGCCGGACTACATCACTGCCGGGATTTGCAGCGGTCTGGGCAACGCCACCGGGATAGAGAAGACATTTGAGGACATGCCGAAAGTTGAGGTTGGAGGCGTTATACTAGCGTAGCCTGCGCCGCAGGTGGTTCTTCAAGCTGCGCCGACGAAGATTTTACTAGAGCCAGCCTTTGAGCCACCGGTGGAGGCGCAAGAGCCGTCAGTGGGCTCACTAGCCATGCAGCTGCTGGCTGAGCAGCCGATGATTGACCTTAATCCTCCTGCGGCTACAGTGGAGGCCGTCGCTGGGAAGCCTTCCGCCGCTGCGGATGACATTGATAAGGGGCTCCTAGAGGACATCCTGGAGGAGGCCGCCGCCAGCCCCGCTCATGAGGGCATCACTTCTAGCCCGCTGCCGCTGGAGCCAGACTTGGAGGCCAGGCCTGATAGGCCCGCATAGAGAGTCTGGGAGGTATACTTTTCTGTGACACTTTCTGCGTAACTTCTCCTTTAAAATCTCTGACTTGCTTTGTCATTTGGTGTAGAAGGAGAAAGTGCTGGATGTCGTTCTAAAGGCGATTGACCAGCGGGACCAGGTTATCTCTGACAGGGAGGCAGAGATCGCCTGGCTAGACGCAAAGCTGACGGCTTCGGGGGCGGAGTACCGGTTAGATGCTACCTCCTTGTAGACCGTTCTGGCCGACACAGAGGCTGAGAACATAAGCCTGAAAGAGGAGAATGCTCGGCTGCGGGAGGAGAACAAGCGGATTGCCGGGTGCCTTAGCCAGCTTGGTAGGCAGTTGACAAAGTTGGAGAACCGTCTGAGCCTCCGGATACGCCCCACAAGATTGAGCAACTCATGTGGACGCGAATGTAGGAAGGGGTCAATATGTGTCGGCGTATCGTGCGGCTTATTGATCCTAATTTTCCGGTGGAACTTATTAATATATCAAACAGGTCCGCCCAGACCCGCGAAAGTCTCGCGGGGGATCCGTGAGACCGTCGGGCATTGCCTCCTTTGCTCTTTGTCAATTTTTGGTTTTCCCTTTTTACTTATATCATGTATAATGTAATACATTTGATAGCAATAAAAAAAGAATCATCCCACTTTGTGTCTATTTCCTTTCACTGTTTTAGGTTTGTATGTTTGCTGTACTGAACGGCCAACTGAGTTGGCTGGCTGCCATTGTATTACTACCAAAGGAGTGGAATCCTTAGGTTTTTTTTGTAGGCAGCTGTGTATGTGTTAGCCGACCTAATAGTGGTGGCTTGTGAGTAAAGTCTGGTGGCGCTGCCTTGGAGAAGAATTTTTCTTCCTTCGATCATTATTAACTGATCATGCTATCTTCTTGTGAAGGAGGTTGTTGCGTGTGCTACGCTAGCCCCCTAAGAGTTTGACCGCTAGCGGGCCACTTGGATGATCGAGGTTTAGATTCGATCACCTATGGGCCGCCTGGATGATCATGGTTTAATACGACCGCTGCTGGGCCGCTCGGATGATCGAAGTTTATATTAGACCGCTTATAGGCCATTTGGATAACCAGGGTTTAAGTACGATCTCTAGCGGGCTGCTCAGATGACTAAGGTTCATATTCGATCACTTATGGGCCGCCTGGATGACCAGGATTTAGTAACGAGATGGTGAAGACCCTCCCGACTTATGGGCAGTCTAGGTCGGGCAAACGTGCAAGGCAAACACACAAATATATATACACACACAGAAAAGAGAAGGCAATATGTTAAAGAAATACTTATTTTGACAAATTAAAACAAGCAACGGAATGCGTACACACAATAATACAAATACATATTTGGGTCTCTTATTGGAAGTAGTATTTAAGGTGGATCGCGTTCGACGTTTGTGGGACCAACTTTCTGTCTTGGTTTTAGAGTTTGTATGCTCCATTTCGCAGGACGGTGAAGACTAGGAAAGGCTCTTCCCAGTTATGGGAGAGCTTGTTGTGGCCGGCCAGTTTACCTGTGGCCTCGACGCCTCATAGGACCAAGTCCCCAACATCGAATTGTCGCGCCTTTACCTTTTTGTTGTAGTATCGGGCAATTTAATGTTAGTAGGCTGCTGTCCGCATTCTGGCAGTATCGCAAGCTTTCCCCAACAAGTCTTGGTGTTCCCTGATTTGCTGGGAGTTACCCTGTAGGTTAAACGATTCCACCCTAAGACTTGGAAGCCTAATTTCGACCGGGATTTCCACTTCAGTCCCGTAGCAGAGACTGAAGGGTGTCTTACACGTTGGTTCTTTTGGGGTTATCCGGTAAAACTAGAGAACTGAGGGGAGCTCGTCTACCAAGGAGCCCCCTGCGTCTTCCTGTTTGGTCTTTAACCCGTGGAGTAGCGTCCGATTCGTGACCTCCACCTATCCATTCCCTTGGAGGTATGCTACCGAAGTGTGGACCAACTTGATACCAAGGCTAGCGCAATACTTGATGAAGCATTTTTTCAAAAATTGGGTCCCGTTGTAGGTCACGACGACCTTTGGGATGCCAAATCTGCAAATAATGATCTGGCGAAAGAATTCAAGAGCGTTGTGCTATGTGATTTTTGCCAGTGGGATGCTCTCGACCCACTTCGTGAAATAATCAATACTAATGATGATGAACTTCCTTTGTCCCGTGGCAATGGAAAATGAGTTGAGAATATCGAGCCCCCATTGCGCAAGGGCCAAGGGGTCTAAAGTGACTTCAGGTCAGCGGACGGCTGATTGTGAAGATTACTGTGAAGTTGACAGCTTTCACACTTCTTCACAAATTCGAGCGTGACCTTTTTCATCGAGAGCCAGTAGTAGTCATGCCGCATGATCTTAAAGGCTAAATTTTTTCCACCAACATGTGCTCCACAAATTCCGAGGTGCACTTCGCCCGAGGCATAGTCAGCCTCTTCAGGAGTTAGGCATCGGAGGTGTGAGGTTGAGTAACCATGGCGATATAGCCTCCCATCAACCATAGTATACCAACCGGCTGTATTTTTGATTCGCTTAGCTTTCTCTGCATTTTCTGACAACGATTCGTCAGCCAGATATCTAAGGTAGGGCGTCATCCAGTTTTTCACTTTAGAAATCTCCATCGCCTCCTACTTCTCTATGTTTTGATCGTTCAGAATCTCCCTCATGTCCCTCAAATACTGTTCTGGATTTTTGGCTGCAACGGCTCTAACCAGCTGGTCTGCCTTCCAGTTTTCAGTTCTGGGAATATGACCCAGGGTTAATTTGTCGAACCTCTGGGCAGCCTCCCTCGCCTTTGCCAAGTACTTGGCCAAATGATGGTTGCTTACCTCAAAGTCTCTGTTAACCTGGCTAACGATCAGTTCAGAGTCGCTGTAGACCGCCAACCTCTTTGCAGAACATTTCTTTGCTAATCGTAATCCGGCTAATAGGGCTTCGTATTCGGGCGATTACTCCACCTAGATTGTAAGTCTCTGAAAATGGATTTATAACATCTCAAATAATTTTTAGTTTATTATTTTATAAAAATAA
>JAODPA010066990.1:0-10726 GCA_025585075.1 Nepenthes mirabilis
ATTCGAAAGCACTCAATTATCACTTTTATATTAATTTTGTGTTATATGATAGTATATGTATTTATTTTTATATAAGTCTGTTAATTATCATCCATAATTTAATACAAATTGTGGTGTTCCCATGGGAAAGTAGTACTGATAAAAAAAAGGGTAAGAAAATGTTGGCCGAAAATAGGGCGGCCTACCAACACAGGTACAAAGGAATCAAAGAGAAGGAATGAAAGTAAGAATATTGACAACCGATATTTACGTGAAAAATCCTTCTCAATTAAGGAAAAAACCACGGAACGTTAAGTCCATAAAACTATACTATGTATGAGATTGAGATTACAAAATAGAATGACGAAAATGTATACACAGTTAGACCTTCTTCCTCTCATCTATTTTCTTCTTACTCTTACACGAAATACTTACACTCTGCTCAGCTCTCACTTCTTACAACAACTTCTCTCTACCTTGCTCCCCAGCCTGCTTACATATATATGTATACAAAAATATACAAAAGGACTTGGCAGCAGCTGGACCACCACGTTGTCGTTCATGGTTGGTGCACGGTTCCCAAGAAGCCGTCTTAGCTCAGCGGCAGGTGGCGCATGCCTGCAGCAGTAGAAGACAGACCTGCTGTCTTGAATTTTCAAGGTTACCTAAAGAGGCAGGTCAACCTACTCCATTTCAGACACAGCAAGTGTTTTGTGTTGCCTTAATGAGACGGTCAACATATTCCCTTGTTGACCGTCCTTCCATTCAGACCGGTCAATGTCCCGTTGACCGTCCTTCCATTCAGACCGGTCAATATCCCGTTGACCGTTCTCTTAGTTATCCTGAGAGTCCTCAACAAAATCGGTCAACTTGGTTCTTCACGCGGTCAACTATGTTGATCATCCGTTGACCGTCCATCCGGTCAACTATGTTGACAAGAACTTCTTAACGGGAGAGATTTTCAACAAACTTTCCTTTTCGATCGTGAGGAAGTTAACTCTGTTAGCTCGGCCATCTTGCAGCATGCCTCATTCTTCCCTTTCGGCAGAATCTTCGTCATCATGTCTGTCCTGTTCTCTTCCGTACTAAAATTGTCCAGTGACAGTAGACCTTCCTCCAGCACCTTTCGCACCCAATGATATTGAATATCAATGTACTTTGATTTGGAATGGAATGAAGAGTTCTTACATAGATGAATGGCACTCTGGGTATCACAAAGTACCACATATCTCTTCTGTTTGATGCCTAACTCTTGAACGAACTTCTTTATCCATAACATCTCCTTACAGGCCTCTGTAACTGCAATATATTTAGCTTCAGTTGTGGATAAAGTTACACACTTTTATAGCTTGGACTGCCAAGAAACTGCACCGCCCGTAAATTTTACCAGGTAACCCGATGTGGATTTGCATGTGTTAACATCTCCGACCATATATACGTCTGAGTAACCTACCAACTGAGGTTTGTCACCTCAAGACACAGGCACCTCTTAGAGGTTCCCCGAATATATCTCATGATCCACTTCATCGCGGACCAGTGCTCATTTTTCGGATTGGATAGAAATCGGCTAAGTGTCCCGACGGTATGAGTTATGTCCGGTCTTGTGTACACCAGGGCATATATAAGGCTTCTCACAGCTGAAGAGTAGGATACGCCTTTCATGTATTTCTTCTTGTTATCCGAAGTTGGGCATTGACGAGTGCTCAGCTTGTAGTGGTTCGTCAAAGGTGTGCTCACGGGCTTTGATTTATCCATATTGAATTATTGGAGCACTTTCTCAAGGTAGTTCTCTTGAGACATCCACAATTTCCTTGCCTTTCAATCGCGTAAGATTTTAACTCCCAGAATCTGCTCAGCTGATCCAAGGTCCTTTATGGCAAATGACCGCCCAAGCTGCTCCTTCAGCTCCTTTATCCGGCCACTGTTGCGTCCAATGATCAGCATATCGTCCACATATAGGAGAAGGACAACAAAGTCATCATCCGAAAACTTCTGTACAAATACGCAGTGATCATGAGTTGTCCGCCGGTACCCCTGACTGTTCATGACTGACTCAAATTTCTTGTACCACTGCGTGAGAGTTTGCTTTAATCCGTACAGACTCTTTCTTAGACGACAAAAAAGTTTCTCCTTCCCATTGACTTTGAACCCTTCCGATTATTCCATGTAGATCTCCTCCTCAAGCTCTACATGAAGGAATGTAGTCCGGACATCCATCTGTTCTACCTCAAGGTCCTGGGTGGCAGCCAGGCCCAGTACCACCTGGACGGAGGATATTTTCACAATTAAGACAAAGATTTCATCAAAATCAATTCCCTTTTGTTGACTGAAGCCCTTCACTATTAACCGTGCCTTGTACTTTGGCTTCTTGGTATTCTCGTCCAATTTCAAACGAAAAACCTATATGTTTTTGAGAGCATTCTTCCCCTTAGAAAGTTTAACCAAGTCGAATGTGTGATTCTCATGAAGAGAACTCATTTTCTCTTTCATGGCTTCCAGCTAATCCTTTTTGATGTCATCCTTTATCGCCTCTTCATAGTCCTCAGGCTCTTCGGTATCAGTAAGCATGACATATTCATTTGGCAACAGACGGACGGACGGCCGTCTGTTGCGTGAGGACCGTCTAGCATAGACATTCTCTACTAGTAGAGGAATGACTCCTTCAATGGTGTTATCCGGAGCCATGACCTCCCATTCATTATCCTCAATCGTCTCCTGATCAGGATCCTCTTCTTCCAAAGATGCCAAACGGACAGCTTCAACGCTTGCTTGGTCCGTTTGCTTATCATCGCACTTGGCATCTCTGCCAATATTTTCAATTGTCTCATTCTCAATAAAAGTTACGTCCCTAGACCGTACGAGTCTTCTAGTAACTGGATCATAGAACCGATAGCGCAGTTCATCTTTCTCATAGCCCAAAAAGATGCACTATGTCGTCTTTAGCTCCAGCTTTGTTCTTTTGTCTCTTGGAACATGCACAAATGCTTTACATCCAAATACTCGCAAATGATCATAGGATGGCTCCATAACCGTCCATATCTTTTCCGCCACTTTACCCATCAGAGGCTTACTGGGCAACCTGTTTATAATGTAGGCCGCCGTTCGGAGTGCTTCTGCCAAGAACGATACATGAAGTTTTGCTTTGGAGAGCATGCAACGTTCTCTCTCTAAAATCGTACGATTCATCCGTTCTGCCACTTCATTCAACTATAGTATCTTTGGTGGTATCCTTTGATGCCTAATACCACGTGATCGGCAGTGGACATCGAAAGGTCCCAAGTATTCACTGCCGTTGTCGCTTCCGATGGCCTTCATTTTCTTCCCCATCTTACGCTCCACAAGAGTATAGAACTACTCAAAGGTACCAAGAACCTGATCCTTGGTTTTCAGTGGGTAAACCCACAGCCTTTTGAAACAGTCGTCAATGAAAGAAATAAAATATTGGGCTCCACCAAAAGACTTTTCTCTAAATGGTCCACACACATCTGTGTGAACAAGTTCTAGGAGCTCCACCTTTGGAGCGGACAAGTCTCCATGAAATGAGACTCTTCTCTGCTTGCCAGCCAAGCAATGAGGACACATATCTGATTCTTCCTCCTTTACTCCAGTGATTAGGCCTTTCCTGGCCAAGTAGGATAGCCCTTGATCACTCATGTGGCCTAACCTTATGTGCCACAAATCCATTGTCCCAGTGCAGATTGTGGCGTTCACGTTTTCGGCCACTGCATAAGCCTTCATCACATATAGGCCGGAGGTCTTCTTTCCTCTTGCGACGACAAGAGATCCTCTTGTCAGCTTCCACTCGCCTTCACAGAAGGTATTGCAATAACCTTCATCATCCAGCTGACCGGCTGAGATGACATTCAGTTGAATATCAGGGACATGACGCACATCCTTCAACATCAGCTTCGTCACATTGTTTGTGACCAAGACGATATCTCCCCTACCTACAATCGGAGATATTCCTTCATTTTTCATCCTTATTACTTCAAAATTTTCTGGAGTGTAGAATGTGAACAGTTGCCTTCTAGATGTGACGTGTAAGGTGGGACCGAAATCAACTACTCACCCGGACTCCTTGTCCATCAGATTTGCCACGTCTCCTTCACTTGTCAGCAGGAGACTGCCTGCTGTGACTACTGAGATGGGGGACTTTTCCTCTGCCCATGTCACCTTTTTTTTCTGCACTTTCTCCCTTCCATTTGAAGTAATACTTTTTAATGTGGCCATTCTTGCCACACTGGTGGCACTCAAGGTTTTGATACCTTGACATTAACTTGCTGCAGGCTTTCTCTCTTTACTTTTGATCACGACCTCTACTTCTTTCCCTTAATTCAGTCATAAGTACATCAAACGTCGAGATCCCTTGTGACTTCCTTGACTCATTCATGAGTAGGGAAGCAATAAACTCATCCAACTTTAATGTATCCTTGCCAAACAATAAGGTTGTAACAATATGATTAAAGGGGGCCGGCAAAGAGGCCAGCAGGACCAACGTATTGTCCTCCTCCTTGATTTTTTCGTTAAGGGCGGACATTTACGTTAATATCCGATTAAACTCGTCCAGATGCTTCTCGAAGCTTCCTCCTTCCAACAACCGTAGGTCATGAACTGCTTCTTTATATGAAGTCTGGTTGTCAAGGACTTGGACTTATACCGGCTCTCCAACTTCTCCCAAACCTTCACCGGGTTAATTAAGCTAAGCACTTCCTGAAGAGTGTTGTCCGCCAGACAGAGTTTAATAGTGCAATTTGTAAGAGATCTTTTATCTTGCCATTCATCATCGGTCAAGTTCGCAGATTTCTCATCCTTCCTCTTCAGCGCCTTTATCGTCCATTCTATGGTAAGAACGTTCTTCACCCATTCTTGTCAGAGAATGAAGTTATTCTACCCGTTAAACTGCTCAACGCTAAATGGCAGATTCTTCGATGATGCCGACGCTATTAGAACAAAGTTCTCAACATTGTTCTCTGATACCACTTGTTGGCCGAAAATGGGGCGGCCTACCAACACAGGTACAAAGGAATCAAAGAGAAAGAATGAAAGTAAAAATATTGACAACCGAAATTTACGTGAAAAACCCTTCTCAGTCAATGAAAAAACCATGGGACGTTAAGTCCATAAAACTGCACTATGTATGATATTGAGATTATGAAACAGAAAGGCAAAAATGCACACATAGTTGGGCCTTCTTCCTCTCATCTGTTTTCTTCTTACTCTCACACAAAACACTTACACTCTGCTCAGCTTTCACTTCTTATAACAATTTTTCTCTACCCTGCTCCCCAGCCTGCTTACACATATATGTATACAAGAATATACAAAAGGACTTGATAGCAATTGGACCACCACGTCATCGTTCATGGTTGGTGCACGGTTTCTAAGAAGTTGTCTTAACTCAACGGCAGGTGGCGCATGCCTGCAGTAGCAGAAGATAGACTTGTTATCTTGAGTTTTCAATGTTACCTAAATAGACAGGTCAATCTACCCCCTTTTAGATATAGCAGGTGTTTTGTGTTGTCTTAATGAGATGGTCAACCTACTCCCTTGTTGACTGTCCTTCCATTCAGACCGGTCAACGTCCCGTTGACCGTCCTCTTAGTTGTCCTTAGAGTCCTCAGCAAAATCGGTCAACTTGGTTCTTCAGCCGGTCAATTATGTTGACCGTTCGTTGACCAGAACTTTTTCATGGGAGAAATTTTCAACAAAAAAGGTGTTATTCTACCAATCAAAAATCATGATAGAAACCCAATTGCCATCGTTTTTCTCGCGGTAGGCATCTTGATTCACAGTAACGAGTATTATTCCTCAAAAGCATGATTCACCTCACTCTTTATACAGAGGTAAAAAAGGCCGTGGCATGTGTATGTATGGCTTCGACGATGAAGCTGGCTAATTAATTCTTAGGTCACATCACAATCAAGGAGCCTAATCAGCTTTCAGAGTGTTGCCGATGTCGATGACGAATCGGTAGCTGACGTCCGATTTCAGGCACCTGCTGCATGGCAGTGTTCACGTAGTCCACGGGAATAACCTCGATGTCTGCTTTCACGCCGTGCTTTGCCGCAAACTCCATCATTTCTTGCGTCTCCTTCATACCTCCAATGCAACTTCCACCCACTAATTTCCTTCCTATCAACTCACATATTCCACTAATTCCATTAGCTGAATAGCTTATCACCATGCTTATCGAAAAATAATCTCGGCGGATGTCAGATACGACGCCGTACCAAGATAGAACGCAAAAAATGAGGATTTGAATTTGTATTAAATAGGCAGATATTGGATCAACACATCGTAGTACGAAATATCAAAAATAATATTATGTTAAGTATGACTTGAATATGTTTTGGGTGCTGGCCTATTTCAATAGTTATTTGGAAAAAATTATGATGCAATTTGATATAAATTTTAAACGTAGGTTATCACTGTAGCAAAGAAACTGAGTAGAAGGTTTGCCAATATATGGCATTTTGCCCCCGGGTTTGCAAGGTTCTCCAAAACTTTGAAAATATTGATACATCTCCTTACTCGTGGTTTTTTTCTCTTCAAGAATATTTTAGGTAAATCTAATGTTTTATTTTATTATTGTTCATTATCTTATTAATACTAATCTGTCCAAATCCCTAATAAATATAACATGACACAATTCATAAATTTGTGAGAGCTAACAAGATTATCAATTAACATTGCTAAAAGCCATTTATCTGTACAAATTTCATTCTATTACATGTTAGAATTGCATCATTGTATAATCGATTATATGATACAAGCGTGCCTTATGAAGTGGTATCAACGTATTGAATGTTTATTATTGTGCCATATGAATACAATTTGTTTATTAAAAGGGCTAGACATATCCTGTAGTGCTATTTATTTAGCTAGTAGATTGTCTTGTGCTTGATTTATTGATATAATTATCAGTTGTGCCGTGTTTGCATTAACTTACACAATATTATAATTGTATCTCAACAACAAGAATGCGACATGTCAATACCAATTAACCCCACGGCTCCAGTACAATTGCTAAAGCTAAAGAAAACACTGTCCAAAGTAGCTTACCCATAATCAATGGAAACATTTGCAGCTCATGCAGTTTATCAGGAATGCCAAGTGCGATAAGCTTTCCATTTGTTGGGATTCAGTACCCGGATCTGGCCGATCCGGTAGCAACGGAATACCCAAATTTTCGTCATCGTCAGCCACAATTTAGTAGGAATAAGGAATACAATGGATGCACAATAATTTTTTTACGTGAAAATCACCCCTTCTCAATTAAGGAAAAAAATCACGGGACACATAATTTATCAATAAATTCACTATGTAAAATGGTTACACAACCCCAGAGACAGAATATAAGCAACCACCCTAACTACACAAATCCTAGAGGCAAAAATTAAAGAATAGAGTACGAGAATACAAAGATCTCACACTTTGTGTTTCACTCACTACTCTCTCCTTCTTTTTTATCTTTCTCTCCTTATTGTGGTGCTCTATATTCTTCATTTTATAAGTGTTGGTAAAACGGCAACATCCGTTTTACTCCCATACACAACAATTAGTGCGCAGCGCTCCTGGTGTTATCTCTTACACCAGCCCGACCTTTGGTGTCCAGCACCCTAGCCCTTGGTGATTTCCTCACCCACTTGGTGATTTCTCACACACTTTGTTGAAGCTCCTAGTGCTCTCATATAGATGCCCTAGCCCCATCTAATCCCATCTGCCCAACTGGCCATCTTGTAAATAATTGATGTCACGTTTTTACCAGTTCCTAAGCTTCTTGTAGGCTCATGTCCTGTACGCCAATTGACAACTACTCTGCACAAACGTGCCCTGCAAGTTCTGAAAAGCCTACAGATCTGCTGACGGACTTAGCCGATCAACCTTGCGTTGACCAACTGGCCATCCTCCTGCATCCAATCCTTGGGCCTTACTACACGAAGTCCTTGGAACAATTTTCCCCTTGCCACCAGGAGTTCTCGGCCTTTAGCACAGCACATGCCTTCAGCAGCTTGTTTCCTCCCTGGGCCATCCATGCACCCATGGCTTCTTGGCCATCTGCGTGCCATCAGCTATCCGCCCATTGGCTGTCCACGTGCCATTGCCCGCTCGCGCGCCATTGCCTGTCTGCGCGCCTTTCTCTTTGCAACATTGCGTTGACCGGTCTTTTTCCACCAACGCCGGTCAACACGTTGACCGGCATTTTTCACCAAGAGCTTCCTTGCTTTTCAGCTGTTTGTCTCGCATCTCGGCCAATCAACACATTGACCGACCTTTGCCACTCATGTTGACTGGCACTTTGCCAAAGGGTTCCGTGCCTTTGCCTCCTTGCTTCATTGGCTCCTTGGTCGGTCAATAAGTTGACTGGCCAAAGCCATTTGCCACTGCCTAAGGAGCTTCTGTGCGCCTTCTCTATCGCCTACCTCCATTAGCTGGCCGTCAGCTTGCTTCAGCCTGTCAACTCTATTAACTGGCAAATGTTGTTTGGACTTTCACTTCGGCAGATGCACTCCAAAAGTCCTCTAACGACAAGTCAGTTTATTAGGTTACCCACAATGGAGTGATCAGACCTAATAAATTTTCTCTCACGACCTTGTAGGGAACTTTCGCCATTACTTAGCGACGATCATCTCTTATTTTCCAGCAGCTTTCCCTCAACTGGGAATCCGCCCTTAGCCGTGCAGAGGTTCGCTATACTTTTTACCATTCATTCAAACTCCACACTAAATGGCAAACTCAGCTACGATGACACTAGATACACTTTAACTGCTGTAGACCTCAACGGCTCCACATCTGCGGTATTTTACCCGGCGACTTTCCTCTGCAACGCTTCAGTCCACTCTGACAACAGGTTAGCACCTCTATAGGTAGCCATTTCCGGTTGGCATCTATCGCAAGTAGCCCTTTTCGGGTATGGACCGATCTCAACTATCTCTGATACCACTTGTTGGTATTAGAAGATATTTGACCGTCTCTAATACCATTTGTTAGGGTTCGGCACCCGGATCCACCCGATCTGGTAGTAGTAGAATATCAGAACCCCTGTCATCGTCATTCACCATCTAGTAGGAATAAGGAATACAAAGGATGCATAAAAACTTTTTTACGTGAAAATATCTTCTTAATTAAGGAAAAAATTACGGAACATATAGTTTACCAATAAATCTACTATGTAAAATGGTTACACAAACCCAAAGATAAAATACATGCAACTATTATTGCTACACAAACCCTAGAGGTGAAAACCGAAAAATAGAGTATGAGAATACAAAGACCTCATACTTTGTGTTTCATTTATTGATCTCTCTTTCTCCTCTATCTTTCTCTCTTCACTGTGGTACTTTTTGTTCTCTCATTTACAAGTGTTGGTGAAATGACAAACTCTATTTCACCTCTGCACACAGCGGCCGACGCACAGCGCTCCTGGTGTTATCTCTTACACCAGCTCGACCCTTGGTGCCCAACACCCTGGCCCTTGGTGATTTCCTCACCCACTAGGTGATTTCTCACACACTTTGCTGAAGCCCCTGGTACTCTCATATAGACGCCTTGGCTCCACCTAATCCTATGTGCCCAACTGGTCATCTTACAGATGATTGGTGCCACGTCTTTACCAGTTTTCAAGTTTCCTGCAGACTCATACCTTGCACGCCAGCTGCTAGCTGCTCTGCACAAGCATGCCTTACAAGTTCTAAAAAACTTGCAGATCTTCCGTACGGACTCAACTGGTCAACATCGCGTTGACCCGCTAGCTGTCCTCCTGCATCCAGTCTTTGGGCCTTCACTGCATGAAGTCCTCAGGCCACTGTGCCCTTTGCCACCAGCAGTTCTCGGCCCTCCAGCACGGCACATGCCTTCAGTAGCTTGTTTCCTCCTTGGGCTATCCGCACACCCATGGCTTCTTGGCCATTCGCGTAACATCAGCCGTCCGCCCACTGGCTGTCCGCGTGCCATTGGCAGTCCGCATGCCATTGCTCATCTGTGCGCTTTCCTCTTTGCAATCTTGGCTAGTCAACACATTGACTAGCCTTTTACCACCAATGCCAGTAAACTCGTTGACCGGCATTTTTTGCCAAGAGCTTCCTTGCTCTTTAGTTGTTTGTCTCATATCTCGGTCGGTCAATGTGTTGACTGGCCTTTGCCACTCATGTTGACCAGTACTTTGTCAAAGGCTTCCGTGCATTTGCCTCCCTGCTTCCTTGGCTCCTGCCCCAGGAGCTTATGCGTGCTAGCTCCACCGCTTGCTTCCATCAGCCAGCCATCAGGTTGCTTCAGCCAGTCAACTTTGTTGACAGGTAAATGCTGTCCGGACTTTTACTTCGACAGATGTACTCCAGAAATCCTCCAATAACAAATCAATTTATTGGGTTACCTACAAGGGAGTGATCAGACCTAACACAATTTAGTTTCAACAAATCAGGCAACGGCTGTAGAGGATGAACAACAGAAATTGTGTCAATAATACCATCCATGGTTCCCATTGCAGCCTATGCTAAGAGCAAATAGTTAGCACCAGAATCTCACCAAGATGTGCACAAAAATAGATTTACATATAATATAATCCAAATTTGTTTTGAGTAATACTTGACTAGAAAAATTTATGGTTTAAATTGATGGGAATTTTGAACAAAAATTAATAATAATAGTAAAAGAATTGGGCCAAAGCCCTAGGGTGTGGGGCCAAAGCCCTTGATATGAATCTATTATATTTTTTGACCATCGATTTTACTATGTACGTATGTATATA
>JAODPA010066991.1:0-10726 GCA_025585075.1 Nepenthes mirabilis
AATGAATGTTAAGTGATTGTGATTTTTTTTTCTCTACTGATCTCTACTTCTCTTTTCTTTGTCACTTCTCCTGTTTCTTCTCCTTCTTCCAATTTCTTCTTCTTCCTCTACTTGCCACTTCCCTGCATCAAATGGCCAACCTTTCGCTGTGATAAGAGAGTTTGGTTCCCTTCTCTTTCTGCACCATGGTTGTCTAATTCTAATATTGCTTCCGGAAGATACCCACCAATTTTCAGTTGCTGACCGATTTCTTCGAGCACGAAATACATCTCATCGTTGCCCAGATGTGAACTATCATCTGCAATGAATTCATATACTGCTCCTTATGCTTTGACTGTACTAGGGCCATGCCTAGCTTGAATTCCATTCTCCTTGTGATGGATATTAGGAAGTATCCCAAATTCTTTGACCATTTGATCAAAAAATTGCATTCCTTCATCAACCAGCCCACTAAGACTACATGCGGACAGAACGCTGGTAAAAGTGTGAGCATCCTGACCTGTTGGAAATCTCTCCCATGAAGAAGTTCCGGTCAACGTCCAGTTGACCGGATGGGCGGTCAATGGAATGTTGACCGGATTGGCGGTCAATGGAATGTTGACCAGATTGGCGGTCAACAAAATATTGACCGGTCTTGTGGAGAATGCGGACGGCCAACTGTTGGCCACCCGCCAGGAAATCCAGAACGACGCCAGCTCAGCAGATTTGTTTGGAGATACGTGATCTCAAACGGTTATGCAAGAGTAGTTGTTTTTTGGACAGGGCATATTCTGTCATTGGCTGTACAGAATATTGCCTGGTTTTTCGATGGGCGGTTACTGATATTAAAAGGCAAGTTTTGTAACTTGCTATAATATATATATTGTGAGAGATATACACAAAATATAGCAGGGAAGAGAGAGAGGGAAAACAGTGAAGGTAGGAGAAACTGTAAGCAATCGTGTGAGTGTATTGCTGTTGCTCTATTCTTTAAGTTTTTTGCTCTCTACTGTGTAACAGGGAAAATTGTTCCCAAATCTCTTATAGTAAAACACATTCAGTGGACAGATTGTCTCGTAATTTTTCCCTTAATTGAAAAGGATTTTCCATTTAAAATTCTTGTGTTCATTGTTCTTCTTTGTTTATCTTCCTTACTGTGTTGTTTGAGTGGGAAAGTTTGTCGCCATACTTCCCAACATGACCAACGCGGACTCTCTGCATCTCCCAGAATGCATCAATAGCATCTCGCGCATAACCGTTCATCGCTAAGCAAAATATCATAGCAGTCCACGAAACAACAGTTTTGTTAGACTTGTTGTTGAAGACCTCGTATGCTTCATCCATATACCAGCATTTTGAATACATAGTAACGGGGCATTACCCAATTTTGCAGCATTACCCAAAATTATGAATCCTTTTACCGAAATCAGGGTCACCTAAACTAGCACACACCTTGAAGCGACAAAAAACAGGTAACAACATCAGGTTTGCACCGATACTTCGACCTCTGCATTTCATCGAACACATGGGGAGCGTTACGGGTTCGACAATTACGTACAAAGCAAGAAATAAGAACATTTCACGCAACAGTATCTCTATGAGTAATATCATCAAACACCTTACATGCATCATCACATTTCTCACAAATCGAGTACAGACCAATCAAAGTGTAGGGGGTAGGAGGTCCGCCAGCAAGAGTTAGACCAAGAAGAAAAAACACTGTGATGATAATGATCAACAATAATCACAAAAAGAAAGAAATAAGACGCATACTTCACCTTCTTCTAAATAAGAGGAAAAAATTACGAGACATTTAATTTATAAATTTTACTATGTAAAATTTTGGTGACAGAAACCCAAAAACAGAATATAAGAGCAAAATATGACTCATTGTATAATTATGTTATCACACAAAGTAGTAGTGATATCAATATATATATATATGTACAGATGGATTTCCTCACCGACGACACTTACTTAGCAAGTTGGTTACCTACTCTACAAGTCAATCACCTACTCTAGACTTTGCAGGTGATTGATTACACCTGCTCACTTATATTTCCACACATTGTGTTTGTGCGCTTTTTCATTTTGGATCTCTGAGACCGGCAACCGATTATTTTTCAGCATAAGCAATTCATTACCTTCAAACCAACAGTCCGACCAACTTCAGCCTAACAATTAGGCAACCCTCGAACCAGCATTTGTCTGGCCGCCCTCAGCCAGCATTTGTCCGATTGGCCCCTATCAGTTTGGCCGGCACTCCGTTTTGCAACAAGGTCATCTTTCCACTGCTTGCTGCGCTCGCGAAGCGCACACGAATCTAACAATACTTCGTCTCGTACCCATGTGAGTTTTCATCCAAACGTTTGACCAATCTATCAACAGGATATGAGCTCACACGGGAGTAACCCATATCCCAATACAAATTGGTCATCAAAAGCCTATCCGACTAATACCCACATACAAAAATCCTCCCATGAACCTGTATCCCTCCAATCAAGGAACACATTTTAGCGGAACACATGAGACGACATCAATGGGTCTGAAAGAACACCCTCTCTTGATACAAAAATCGAGTACAACGAATGCAGCAGCAAGATGACATTGATTTGTAAAGCCAGAGAAAAGCTGATCAAATATCCCAGCGAGCTAACCCATAACAACAAAGAAGCAGACAGAGTGGATAAAGGTGGCGCATAAGGGCCTAGGGCATCTCAAATGGAGCACTACTTAGCATAGGCTTTGCCAACGGATCACGTCGATCTCGAGAATGGTAGCAGGCGTGGGCCTCACTGTGCTCGAACGTGGTGTGATCGATAAGTATTCCCAGGGGGAAACCAGGAAATTCTGGAAAGGGAACCCCTAACTCCATGATCAATCACTAAATCAGACGAGCATAAGGGAGATTGCCATGCCTTTGATTTTCGAAAGCCAAAAATCATATGGGAGCAAAAGCGGAAGGAAGATCAAGGGTCCGTCCCATAAGAAGTGCATAGGGAAAAGAGTGTTAGTGGGTTAATGTGCCATGAAAAAAATATTAATTAACATAATGTGATAGACAATTAGGTGAAAGGAAAAAGATTTTTTATTTTAAAAATTTTATTAAATTTTTTTTTTATTTTAAGGATTTACTACGGGAGCTCTATACAAATACGAAGCAATATAGTAAATTAATGGCATGAATCGAAAGAATTTGGAGAGTCAGTGTAGGTTATTACGAAAGATTAAATGAGCTTATAATCACTTTTGAGATAATCTTAAGAATCTTTTCCCTTAAATAAGTAGAGAAAGAATTAAATTTTTTTATTAATATCATGAAAATTAGAATAAAACTCTTAGACTAGAATGATGGAGTGAGCAATCAAATATTGGAGGATTAGTTGCTATTATTGATCAATAAAAATAAATGAAATAAATGGGACAAGAGAGATAAGATCAACCCCTTTCTTTAAAGTAAATTTCCTATGGCTCATTCTTTTCTTAAAGAGCCCTTTTGCAAAATAGTTTACAAAATGGTCAAACTTACTTAATGGCTTAACACATGATCTCTTACCAAAAATTTTCTTTAAAATGGACATTTGAAAGAAACCAAACAAGAATTAACAATAACATAAACGGATCTTATACAACAAGTAAGAGAAAGTATGAACCTAAGCTTAAGTAAATGAAACAATATATAATTAAAAAACAAACGCCAACAAATCTTAGTTTAAAAGACCCTAAATAAGCACAATGTTGAGGTTGAGCGAGGGCATGTTTTAAATCAAACTATCTGAAATCATACACCTCTTAAAATCTCATATCCACAAGAAAAACCTTGATGAAATGATAGATTCCAACAAGATTTTACAATTAACATGTGACAACTTTCAAAGATAGAAAAACTCAACACAAATGAAAATAGCAAACCCTAATATTAGAATCTAAGAAATCAGATGAGAGAAAGGAGCAAAGGAGAAGAAAATGCCTTAGAACTACCTTGGAAGATGAAGGAAAGAGTAGATCTAGGACAAATAGAGGTCTAAAAGGGAGAGGGAGATGAGAGACTTAGAGAGAAATGGAGGTTAGATTGAAAGAGTAAGGTTTGGCACATGAATAATGTAAGAAGAAAAATGAAAAAGCTATGGAGTGGTGCATGAGCTCATATTAAATACGCTTAAGGTGCACAAGGCAAATAAATCAATGTATAAGCTTAAGAGAAGCGCACTTTCGATTAGTATTTTCTTTTTAATTCAAATATTTTTTTTTCTAAGTTAACTTTTTTAGTTAATTTTATTATTTTATCATTTAATTAATTTAATTGACAAATTGTTAACTATTTTAGTTTGTTAGTGATCATTTTTGTTATTAGTTTTGAAATAATGATGACATATATGACTAATTTTTTTACAATCATGGCAAGTGGGAATAAGCCTAAAGGAGAAATGAAATTCATCATATTGACTTATAGGTTGATTTTCAAAAGTATTATTAGTCATCCCATTTAATTTCCGTTGGATGGAGATATTTATAGTATTCTTTCTAATCATTCCATTTGAGTTTAATTAGATCGGAACATTATTAGTATTAGTTCTCTTAGGTATCGATGTGACCAAAATAAAAACAGTTTTAGAGGTACAAGGTCGTCTAATTAAACTTTATTTTGACCAAAATAAAGTCAAAAATCTTTTTTACTTTCTATAGTCTTTCTTAGATCAACATATGATCACGTTTATATGTTCCACTTTAGAAAATATCAAAATTATTTTTTACCTTTTACAAATCAGTTTCGAGAGTCATAATTTTTTTTACTTAATGAATTGTTGATATTTTTAAGTTTTTATACTTTCATTTAGAATATTCCAATTTGGTATGATATCCTTCTCTTACTTTTTTTGATTCAGTTAATTTATTGTTAATCAACTTGTTGATTATTTTAAACTTTATAAAGTTTATAAACAATTTAACTATAATCTCCAGAAGGTCTTCAAAATTATTTTTAGACTCATCTTGAGAGCAATTAAATTATTCTAATTAAGTTCGTAACAAATAAGACAAAATTCTCATTTATAAGAGATTTTACATTTGACCCATCATCTATCCTCTTTAAAAAATTTTAATGCGATGGGTTAATTTTTCTTTGATTGTGGTAAAGTAAGCTTATATATTTGTAATGAAGCTACAAGTTCTTCCAATTATAACATTTTATAAGTTTTTGTTATTTTAAATTATCGTTACTTTAGGTCTAAATCATTTAGTAAGGTATCTCATGACTTTTTGAATAATTCAATCTTCAAAATTTTTTTTACCAAGATTAAAAGAGAAATTTCTAATGTCATTTAATTTTACATAGAATTCACCAAATGTCTGACTATCATTCATTCTATTTTCTTTAAATTTGATTGTTATTTTTGGTATATTTATGAGTAATTTTAAGAATCTTTTAAATTTTCTTTGAGTTTTTACTCATAAATATTTGTTTAAATTCTTTTAGGAAAATAGTCATAAAAATAATATGTAATTCCTTACTATTTCAATAATATGTATCTAAAGAGAAGGGCAGAGATGATGGATTGATAAAGAGAAAGTGGTGAGAAAATCGCTAGCACACGAAGCACAATGAGAAAATATCGATTTTTTGAATTATAACATATTTAATAGAACGAAAAATGATTTTCTCTCAAGTGGGACGACTCCAAAAATATCAATCAAAGGTTAGAGCAACTGATTATAAGTGTATATTTATAGAGGACTTGAAAAATATATTCAAAAAAGTTATCCGTTGCTGCGGCGTTCGAGCTCGTGGTGAGCTCACAGCAAGTGCAGGGTTTTGAGATTTTGGGCTTGAGCTCGTAGCGAGCTCACGGTGAGCACAAGGCTTCTGAATTTTGGACTCGAGCTTGTGCCGAGCACACGACGAGCACAGGGCTTTTGGATTTTGGACTCGAGCTCACAGCGAGCTCACGGTAGGCGCAGTATTCTTGGAAGCCGGAACGGATAGGTACAGAAATATGTTTCGACGAAACACAACCCAATATCGACACACGATTATATAGAGTCACGAAATATGCTAATCGTAAAAATTTTCCTAACAATCTCCCTTTGACAATTTCGTAATACAACACATAAAGTAAAAAAAAATACAAGTGAAGTAAGGGTTCAAACACCACTGAGATAGAACCCGTATACATAAAAATCTACTCCTAGTGAGAAAAGAAAAAAAATACAAGTAACAATAAAACACTATACATGAGCTGCTGTGTCAATGCCGTGACTGTCGTGCCTAATACTATAGCGGTGTTACCTGGTCAAACATGGTTAGTACAAACAGATATAATACAAGATGATATAATATAATGACAAGAATAGTACAAAGCCACAAAAATAGTATAAATCTAAGAAGAACTCCTCCTAACAAAAATAACATCTCCCCCTATCAAGATAATCTCCCCTTATTAGGATCAATCTCCCCTAAGGGAGCGGTCTACTCCCCCTTTTGTCACGAATTATTAAAGGGTAATAGAATTCACTCTTCTTGATTTACAATCTTTTACCATATTTTATGGTATTGCTTAAATTTATCGCTTGATCATTTAGGTGTTGGATATGGAGAATGAGATGTTCTATCTTAGAGTCTTGCCTAGACTTATTTTGTCGTAATGATACGGGACAGTGGAGACGAATATGGCCAATAATTCTACATCCATAACATATTGGAGCGAATTTAGCATGGCTGTTAGAAGTGCATATTAGCTTCTCAGTGCATTTAAGACCAAAATGTTTCATACTTATAGAGTTTTGAGGTTCTTGTGTATTAGCACACTTCTTTGGCGAACCTCTGAATAATTTGTCAATATGAGCAAATGATGGACTGTTTTGCCTTAGGAGAGACGTGGGTTGGACAAATATAATTTTAGAATTACCAGTGGCTTTTAAGTCATTTTCAGAGTAACCCAACCCAATTTTATTTTCTCTTATTTTTCCTAAACTGAGCATATAGTCTAATTTTTTGGAGTCATTTAAAAATTATTTTAAGTCATTTCGAACAACCTCTAAATCAGATTCAAGAGTCATAATTTTTTCAGTAAAAGAACTTTTTAAGTTCTCAACTTCTTGAACTTTTATATCTAATTCGAATTTTAGAGCTAATTTTTTTTTATTTTAGTCAGTTTGTGTTTGAGTGATACATTCATTTTCTTAATTTGAAGGCATTCTTTAAATAATTTGTCATAAGCATCCTGAAGGTCATACAGATCAGATTCTGACTCGTTTTCAGAGTCATCGGATAGTTTAAGACTTGCCTCTAAACGATCATCATTTTCACACATTGAGGTCATAAAGGCCATGTACTTGATAGGGTCATCTTCGGAGCATTTTTCAACCTATTCTTCTTCGTTATCGCTCAAGTTCATATTTGCTTTATATGTTTAGTCTTGTTAGCGTTTAAAATTTAGGCATTCGGCACGATAATGACCAAAACTTTTACACTCATGGCATTGAACACTTTGGGTATTTTAGATTTGAATTCTTTAAATTCACGTCGGCCTTTCTTATCAGATTTTAGAGTTTGTTTTAAATCCAAACTTGGTAAGTCAAATGAAGATTTATTTTTCTTTAAAAATTTTTTAAAATTTTTAACAAATGTGGTAAAATTTTTATCGTTATTTGACTCCTCATCGGAGTCATGATCTCTCTCTCCCCTAACGGATTTTAGAGCAATTGATTTTTGCTTCCTTAACTGTGAAAGTGTGTACTCATAAGTTTGGAGAGATCCTACAAGTTATTCGATCTTCATTTTATCAAGGTCTTTACTTTCTTCGATAGCGGTGACCTTAGATCTGAATCGTTCAGGAAGCGATCTAAGAACTTTTCTAATAATTCTATTTTCAGGGATTCGATTTTCTAAATTAAATATGAAATTCACAATATCATTTAATTGCGCATAGAACTCATCGAACGTTTTATCATTTTTTATACGGATTTCTTCAAATCTGATCGTTAGCATTTGCAATTTTAAATTTTTTACAAGTTTGGTTCCTTCATGAGTTATTTCAAGTATTTTCTATGCGTCTTTTACAGTCTCACACATAGATATGCGTTCAAACTTTTCGGGAGATACGGCAATAAAAATAGCATGTAATCCCTTACTATTCCAATTACACACATCAAGTTCTTATTTAAACCACAAAGACAGAATTTTTGGTTCATCACCACTTTTCAGTGGAGTCCACTCGGTTTGGGTACTACCCCACACACGCTCATCCATAAATTTGAGAAAAACTCTCATCTAAACCTTCCAATAGGTGTAGTTGCTCCCATCAAAGAATGGAGGTACAGAGAGCAATCTACTCGTATATATCTAGATCAGGGGTCAGTGATCGGGGTAAGTCTCTGATACCAATTGAAAGAGGACTTTTCGTTCTCAAATTGCACCAATGTTTCGACCCCCACAATAAATTAGCGGAAGCAGTGTAAAATTAAATATTCAATATATATAAAGAATATTTGTATTTAGATGATAAAAGTAATGCGAGCATAAAAATAAAGCAATAATAATAATAATAAGACAAGCTTTTTGATGACGAAGAAAAAATACGATACTCGTGGTAATCGAGAAAAACCCTCCAAGTTTCAATGGTCAGGGATGAACTGCACTATGAAAATCAACTTACAGATCGGGTGGTAACGACGCACTAACTTAGCCGACTTACTCCCATCTTGTGATCTCTACCAAGAAACTCCTTAAATTTGCCCACGGTAACGGCACCGGACACCTTTCGATCATCACGTCAATCTTCCCTCTCGTACCACTTGAATTGCCACACATGACTGGATCCCCTTCTTCAACGTACCGACCGACGTCACCAATGAAGGTAGAAGGGTAGAGGTGATGGATTGATAAAGAGAAAATGGTGAGAAAATTGCTAGCACATGAAGCACAATTAGAAAAGATCGGTTTCCTCAATTAGAACACGTTTAATGGAGTGAAAATGATTTTCTCTCAAGTGGGACAGCTCCAAAAACATCAATCAAAGGTTAGGGCAACTGATTATAGGTGTATATTTATAGAGGATTAGAAAAACACATTCAAAAAAGTTACCCGTTACTGCAACGCTCGAGCAACACTTGAGCGCGGCTCGAGCTCGTGGCAAGCTTATGGCAAGCATAGGGCTTCTGGATTTTGGGTTTGAGCTCATGGCGAACTCATGGCGAGCGCAGGGTTTCTGAATTTTGGGCTCGAGCTTATAGCGAACTCACGGCAGGTGCAATATTTCTGGAAGCCAAAACGGACAGGTACGAAAATATGTTTCTACGAAACACAACCCGACATCGATATATGATTACATAGGGTCACGGAATATACCAATCATAAAAATTACCCTAACACAATGAAAGTAAAAGAATATGAAAGTTAATTTATATTTTGGATGGTATAAATAAACTAAATTTCAAGCAACTTATTCTTTATTCGTGAGGCTTACTTAGAGACTTATTAGATTTACACATAATAGCGAAACCAAATAACTTTTAAACTTCTTATCAGTATTACTTCACCCACTAGTGAATATCTAAACACTAATGAAATCAAGTGTCCATGCCACCAATAGAAATATGAAGGCTTGCAAAATGAAATAATGTTGTTACTGGTGATAGAAAATTTTTAGATAAGAAAAACCTAGTATTTAATTGTCAAAAGCAATGTAAAAGTTTTCCATTTGGAAGGATATTTTCTTCTTTGACAATAATATTTCAATGCTTAATAACTCAATTCGGGATAGTTAGGGCCAGAAGCAAAGAAATATTTATATAATAAACTGAAATTTAGGCAAAAAAAATGCACATGGGCAAACATTAAATAGTGGCGCATGTAAGTTGAATAGGTGCGTATCAGGCGCAAAGTCCTCAGTAAGCAGCACATGCGTACCTTTTAGGCATAAGGATATCGAATAAAATATGTAGATGCATGGAATAAACATTCATCAGATATGAAAATATTAGACTGAATATGCTTATACGTGATATAAGTGTGCAGCTTGTGTGAATCCTCATACATGTGTTGCTCGAGCGCCTTTCAGTTATGAATCTGATGACTTGTTTTTAGTTATGAAATATGTCAACAAATGATATTTTGAACACATGGATAGGGGCTTACTGATGATACGTATCATTCTATTTTCTATATAATTAATTACTTAGCAAAAAAAGAATCATTACATTATTTGATTGTTTTTTTCTTTTTTTTTTGTTGAGTATTACATTACTCGGTTTGATAGATCTAATTGGATGATATTTTTGAATAATAGATGATTAATTGCTTAGCAAAAAAATATTATTTTACTCTATTCAATAAAGCTAATAAGATGAAACCATACCAATAGTGGATGACAAGGAGCACACATTTTGTGTTCTTGCCTCAATGATTCGAGGCATAATAGTCTCACAGGCACCTATTATTTCATCTGAATTTATTTTCTTTTTTTTTTCTTGGAGAGAGCAAAGTGTTAGATGAAAAACAAAGTATTATGAATATCAACAAGTTGAAATATATGTCATTTTTAAATATTGATTAGATATAAAAGATCTACCATAAAATTAGTATATCAATCTAAGTAGCAGCTAAGTCTAGCCATTTAGAAATAATAATGTCAGTGACAATACAAATAAGGTCCATATTGATAGTTACATCTAAGTTTATAATTTGTCACATAATAATACACTTCTTTTGTACTTTATAATACATATATGATAGTATTTTCCTTAATAT
>JAODPA010066992.1:0-33667 GCA_025585075.1 Nepenthes mirabilis
TTACAAGCAGTGATAGAATTTTCTAAGCCTGGTTCGTCAAGTGGGAGATTAAAACCTATAAAGGCAATATAGTTTTTTGGGAGTTAGGAGGATCATATTATTTATACCCTCTGTCTATTTGAGCCTATCTAAGCTTCGTGTATGGGTTGGGCTTGTCTACGCCTCAAATTGTGCTGATTAGCTTAAGTGATTTGTCGTGACAATATAGTCATCGTATTGATGGTTAGCAGTAATGTCATTAGGTAGAAGAATCTCAATGCAAACATGAAGCGAGCCCTAGCAACTAACGATGGTGCCATTTGCAGGTGTTGGGTACAACCAAAGTAGAGAGTCGGGAGTTGGAGTTAGGTAATAGTCGAAATGGGTTCATGCCTGGCACAGACTTGGTTGAAATCTAGGCGGGTGGAAGAGCACCATCTTGTGTGTGGCAGGTACTGTGAGTTTGGTGGTCACAATAGGTCTATGCCTTGACAAATGTCTATGGTGCCATTTGGTGGTGACAACAACGGGTGCTGTGGTGGTGGCAGAGGGTAGTAAGGCTAAGCATCCATTATTCTCTTTTTTTTTTCTCCATCTTTCGTACTTTTAGCCTTAGGCTTTTCCTGCCCTTTTTCATTCTCCTGATGTTATTTCCTTTTATAGATTAAACTTACCCAAGAGAGATGACAATAAGAGCGTGATTTTTTAAGTGGGCACTGTTTTAACAAAATGTCACATCATAATTTTTTATGGCCAAAAGTCACACGTCATACTACAATTTTGAGCTTTTTCTTAGGCAAACGCACTTTTTAGCCCTAAACTCTGCTAATGCAAGCTTTTAAGGTGGTGTAACTTTTAATTAGTGGGAGCAATTTCAATTGATTTGCCATAATCATACTACAATTTTGAGCTTTTTCTTAGGCAAACGCACTTTTTAGCCCTAAACTCTGCTAATGCAAGCTCTTAAGGTGGTGTAACTTTCAATTAGTGGGAGCAATTTCAATCAATTTGCCATAATCAGCTATTATATAAGATAATAGTTGACTCTAGTAACCTAGATAGAATATTATTTTGGATTTAGCCATCAACTCATGATTTTTTATTTTTTTTATTTGGGCCAAACATTATAGATCCACTTTTTTGGAACCCAACAACTTCCACGAGTGATCAAAGACGTATTGTGCTTTTTTATCACAAGGGTTAGGCTTTAGACCAAAACCTCTGGCCCAGTTAAATTTTTAGGATTGTAATTTTTTTTCGTTAAAGATTTTATATTTAAATATAAACAATCTTTAAAGAACTTTTTGAAAATAGTAAGTTGTTGTTTAAATAATTTTTTCTATGAATATTATTTTAGAATTAATTTAACGTAAATTTGATTTTTCAGGGTTCATATTACCAGCCGCTCTCTTCTTTCCTCATCACCTTTGGCAGGTAAGTTGGCCCGAGTTTTGTCATATTCACTTCTCAGAAGGTCTAAATTAATAATTCTGCCCAAAAATTTTCACTCTCTCTCTTTTTCTCTCTGATTTTGTTAATCGGTCAAATTCAAGTTTTTCTTCTAACGCCAATGCTCCTATGGTAGCCCAAGATACTGATCTCCAGTCTCTCTCCTCGATCTCTAACCCTAGCCCGAACCTTAACCCTAATTTATCTTCCATATCCTCTGGTTCGATACCCCCCAATCCTGGCATTGAGCCACATGCCTCTATTTCCGACTCCTACCCAGCTGTCCATGGGAATTTTTTGGCTCAAACAAGCTGTTATCATGATCCAAATGCGGCAGCGCAGCACTGGGTTGTTAAGCAAGCAGCTCCTATTAAGTATTCAACTGTATGTGCTGTTATTTACTCAATGATTTTTTCTGAGTATTCGATGGATTGCGTTTATTTTGTAAGCTTAAGGATTGTGTTCATTTTATGTTTCATTTTTGTTTCTCAGCTTCCTTTTGATGCCTTGATTGGTGAACAGATTTTTTTCTCTTTTGTAGCGATGTGAGCTTGTGAGTTTGCTAGTCAGATCTCAATTCTGTTGGTACTTCGTAGTGTTTTTTTTTTTATTTCTATTTAAAGATCATCTCATAATATTTATATAGGTAAGTTTTAGGCGGCTACATAGCTCATGTGTATAGTAATCCCTATCTTACTTACAACTTAGAGCTGTATGTGCACGTAAAAATTTCATTCATATTTGTCAATCTGTTTTGTGGGTCTAATACCGTTTCTGGGCCATGGAGAAAAGTGAGGAAATACCTTACTTAAGTGGTCCTTCTCCTGGTCCAGAAAAAAAAAAATGAAAGAGACAAAATTTAAATGGATCCACAGAAACTCTCACAAAAGGAATGAAAATTAGACAGATGAGCCATTAGGTTCCCTGGCAGGAATTACAATTCCAGCAACATGGATTCTCAGAATGTCAACTTCCTGGTTTGGGTCACTTTTTGGAGATAAGAAACTATTAGAGTATCGATTTGTTGCTCCCCAAAAATACATAAGGAAAGGTGTCTGCTGACATCTTTTCGTCTCTATATCCACTCCGTTCTGATCATCATCTGACCCATCTCACCCCATGACCCGCTCCTTTCACCTCGTCAGTAATTGTTATCGTACTCACCTCTTCCTTTGAAAATACTATCAACTCTATCATAAGCCAATGCCTCCATAATGCTCTTAACTCAACTTTATTTTCATTGTCTTAGACTTTTCGCAGCTACTTTGCTGTCATTTTCTCCATTAACTTGGTCTTTTGCATTCTCTCCTAATGTGATCCTACTCAAGTCTTGTTCTATGATACGAATAGCAAATTAATAATCCCCTACCTTAATTTGAAATCCTGAAATTTTATCACTGGAATTTTTCTGAGTTTGGCTTATAACTGTTTGGAAAGGGTGATGCAGTAACAGTTTGACATTGTGGGTAGAGTCTGCAGTGACTGTGGGCAGAGCTCAGCATTGTCAAGCCAAGATATCTGCTGCTTTGCCGACAATTTTTTAAACATTTTATTCAAGTTTTCCCAAAGTGTCCCTAGTCTTTAAAAAAATTACAAATTTGTATTCTTTTTTAAATACCCTAGCAACTTCTATCCAGGCACTGCATGACACATCTATCTATGGCTCTCTGCATTTTCATTTGCACCTCACATTCCTCTTCATCTTCGCTGTGGTTCACCCGGCTACCAACAAATCTTGAGCATTTGGCTTGATAATATTCATCCTCAATGAACAATTGAAGCTTGACAAACAATAGCTCCTTAAACCAGGTATGAATAGAAGCCGTAATTTGTTCTCTTGTGATATCTATTTCTGTAGTGAATGATTTCCCAATTCCAACTACTACAACCATCTTTGGCAAAAAAAGTTTTGCTGTAGTTGACTTGATTATGCATGAAAAAAATGTAGATAGAAAATTTGGTTAATTTTTTTTTCTTATATGTGCTTGCCATGTTCCACCATTGATAGAAAAATGGGGTACTTCTGAAATTTATTTTGTCACAGTTGGGGTGCTTTTTCTTTTCATGTGTTTTTTATCAAAAATTGGTTATTTTTTATTCTCTCTCACCCTGCCTCTCACCTGCTTTTGTCTTTATGGTCCTCTCTACACAATAGATATTGAATTATTTATATATCCAAATTGTTTCATGTGGACTGTTATCATAACTTTTTAGGGAATGGAAATAACAAAAAGCATTAATAGGGAGCAATAACGAGCCCTGTTGGAAGTGTGATTATTTGAAGGATGCTAAAGACCTTAATGCCTTGACTTGTGTGTTCTGTGACAAGGTCACTGAATGGGAAATAGTTTGGGCAAAACAACATCAAGTGGGAAAGTAGAAAAATGCAACATGATTCAAAAAGTGCCCTCCAGAGGTTATGATCGACCTAGAGAATTATATGAATGAGAAAAATCACAAAGGATTGAATCATATTGTTCATTACCAGATTTTGATGATGGAGAAAGAGAAATTGGAGATGATGATAGGGAGGAAGTGAATATGTATGGTAAAGGAGTGAGTGGGTGGGTGGGAATGTTAGAAATGAAGTAGGAACTTATAAGAATGCTAAGATTAATGCATCATGTCTAAAAGGTCCCATGTATTTGTTTATGACTCAAAAGCTAGAAAAAGGGGTCAAATTTTGGCAAACAAATATAAATGATGCATGTCATAAAGCAGCAAGAGCCGAGACAATTTAGTACATAACTTGATTCTTTATTAAGCTAGGATAGCATTTAATGCTGCTTGTTTGAAAGTTTTAAGTGGATGGTTGAAGTTATTGTAAGGCATGGTCCAAATTTAAAGTCTCCTACTATCATGGGTTGAGAGTACTTCTCCTTAAAATAGTGGTAGATTACATAAATGATTTGTTGAAGAGCAATAAGGAATCATTGCCAAAGCATGGCTGCTCTATTCTGTCCGATTCATGGAAAGATAGGAGAAAACAAAGCTTGATTAACTTTTTGGTGAATTGCCTATCGGGAACAATGTTTTAAGAGTCCATTGATGCTTTTGAATATGTGAAAATTGGAGAGAAGATATTTGAGTTACTCAATAAATTTGTGGAATGGATGGGAGAGAAAAATGTTATTTAAGTGATTACTGACAATAGAAACAATTATGTATTAGCTGTTAAGCTTTAATTGTACATGATTTTTTTTTTATTTAGGTTGAAATATGAAATCCTATTTCTATATTATAGTGACATCATTAATGCTTGTCTTTCCTTTTGGGCATTAGGAAAACTTTTACAGGGAAACACTTATATTTGAATCCATGTGCAACACATTGTGTTGACCTCATTTTGGAGGATATTGGTAAGATTTCACGTTTTAAAAGAACTTTAGAGAAATCAATTTCTCTCATTGGCTATATCTACAATTATATTGGTGCTTTGAACATGATGAGTAATTTTATAAAAAGAGGGAATTGATTCGACATGAAATCACTCGATTTGCAACAACTTTTTGAACTCTAGATTGGGTGTATAAGCAAAGGTTCAAAATTAGAAACAAGTTTACATCAGAGAAGTTGATGAAGAGTAATTGGCCTAAAGAGGTGAAAGGTAAAACAACAGCTGAAATATCTTTAATATCTTCATTTTGAAACTTTGTATTGTATATCCTTAAGGTCATAGGTCCTCTTGATTTGGTTCCCCAACTTGCTGATATGATGAATAGGCCAACTGTGGAATATATGTGCAGCAATGGATAGATCTAAAGAAGTCATGCATAAAGCTTTCAATGAGAATGAAGGAAAGTCCAAAGACATATTCTAAATCATTGAGAACAAATGAGAATGCCAACTTTATTATCCATGGGATACATTGCGCTCCTTCTTAAATCTTGATTTGTTCTTAAGTGATCATGCTGTCGAACTTGACAAAGAAATCACTTCTAGTTTGTATCAATGCATACAAAGACTCAATGCGAAGCATTGACATTCAAGACAAATTATGACTAAGTTTGCAATGTACAAGAGAGGTGAAGGTCTCATTGGCATCTTGATGGCTATTAGATAAAGGAAGAAGACAAAAGCTCTATGTACATATATCTAGTTTGCTTCAATAATCTAATCTTATTCAAGTTAACTTTTTGCAATTTCTTACGACTTTGTAGTTGAGCGGTGGAGTTTATGTCAAAATTTTGCCCTAACCTTCAACAATTGGCTATAAAAATATTGAGTTTAATTGCTAGTGCAATTGGTTGTGGATGTCATTGGAGTGTGTTTGAGCAAGTGAGTACATTTTAAGACACGCTACCATAATATAAGTTCATAATTAGGAAATTTTATTATCGGTTGTAATATTGCAGCCTTACCTAACTCTAATGTTGATTTAACTCTTATTTTATTTAACATATTTGTAGTGTTTATGGTCTGCGAAATGAAATTTTCTCAGATTCGAAGTTGTTTTTTACTTTTATTTTGATTAATGATGATTTGGTCTGGAATGTTTCCTTTGAAATTTATTAAGGAATTGATGACTGTGATTCTTGTACATAATTTTTGGTGAATGTATCTACACATTTATAGTCTGTGAACTTTGAGTTGTCTGGCACAATGATTTATTTGGATTCTAGAAATTTTAAATGGGAAGAACAATTTTATGGTAAATGTTATCAAAGTTTACTAATTTTGTAATGAACTTTCCTTAAATTTGTCTCTCTCCAAATGAAGGGTAAACAAACTATCTTGAAGTTCTACTATGTGTCATGGTCCCATTTTTACTCTGTGATAATAGACCATATGAAGCCAAGATTTCTCCAAGTTAGGTCCAGCTTTTTTCATTCGAGGATCCAATAGTCGTGTCTTTGATATTTAGCTCTATAAGGCTAACAAGTCAAACCCTTCTCAACGAGTCATATATCATCCAGATTAACTTTGAGGTTCCCATACCTCTTAGTTAAGCAGTTGGTAACATACCAATTGCTTCCCAACGTTCGTCTCACTATTAAGCTGGCATTTGTCCTATACATATGTTTTCATGCCTCACTCAATACTTGCCCATAGGATTGTTATAATGCACCCTGCCTCATGGAGCATGATGGCTCCTATCCATCATCTGAAACTTAGTTTTTATGCCACTGGTGGTCTATGACACATTGTGCCTGACATTTAAGCAGTCAAGCCTTATGTCTAGTAGTGGTCCCGACGCTCATGAAGGTAACACTACTAACATGCATCAACCCTTGTGTCTTGACAAGTATTTTACTATCACTATGACCTTAATCTTGTAGCACGGTGTTGCCCCATTTCTTGCTTACAATGTTGCGAGTGTCTACTTGTCTCGAGGCTTCTAGCTTGCCTCTCTCCACAGGAATGTCATTCCCTTAAGTATGCCATACAGAATCCTATTCCAAATGAAATCAATGGTCTCCACCTCCATTCTGAATATTATGTGTGTTATCTAGCCCTTTGGCCCTAGCTAGAGAGTGTCTACTTGGCACACAGACTCATTGAGTTTTTTAAGTTACATTGTGGCATCACTAGAGCTCACCCCCATCACAAGATAGTCCATGCAGGTGATATGTAGCATCTCGTTGCACTACAACACCCTAGGGGTGGTGAAGACCTGAACACCAACTTCCCATATATAGGATATTTGGCATTTATAGGATTTCTAGGAGATACATTGGACTACTTTAACTTTCATAGTAGGGTATCTAACTTTTTTGTAGCCCTAAAATTTCGACTAATTTCACCTAAATTCACAGTAGTAATTAAAGGATATAGGAAAAGTTTTGCAAAAATTATTCTAGCTTGGTTGGATTCTAAGTTAGGTGATGTTGCCGTGTGTCTCACCCTCTTTGCAAATTTCAACACTCCTTCAAACATCATGATTTTATGTCTCTGAGTTTGCATACCCTATAAATTGAATACACTCAAAAGCTTTGTGCTCTATGATGCCCTCGTTTTCTGTGACTGAGAGTATGCTTATGGATTGGATTGATAGAATACCCTCAAATGTAATTTTTGGTATTAGTTGGTACTTTCCATGTGACAATTTTTAAGCACTGTTTTTGCAATTTATAAGTCAGTCATGCTTGGTTTACAGGCTATCAGGTGCATGAGTGGGATAGGAGCATCAACAAGCTCTAATTCTTTGTGGAATCTGAGCTGCATGTATCAAGCTATGATGAACAACATAAGTAGGAGGAAACCAAAGCTGATGAAGGTTAGCCAGGCTATAAGGTGTGATCTTTGCAACATTGACTGCAATAGCATAGATGTTTATCAGAAGCACATATCTGGGAAAAAGCATAATAGGAATTTGCAGGGAAAATATTCTTCTGGTTCAATGTCATCCCTGCAAATATCTCAGCTAATCAACAATGGATGTACATTAGGCCAAACGGATACTAATGTTGCACAAAGCATGCTAGGGGTTCCAAGTGCGAATTCTGGCGAGGACTTGGACAGAAAGAAACAAAAGCTTGTGGAAGGTGGTACATCAGTGGATTCTGTGAAGGTCTGTGCAACATGTAATGTTGTGTGCAACAGTGAAATAGTATTTGCCGATCATCTTGCTGGTAAAAAGCACTCTGCCCAGGTGACTAATGCAATTGACTAAAGTAGCTATTTCTGCAGTTTGCCTCTTGTTAATTATTCTTACATGTGCGTGATGAGCAATATCTCATTCTTATGACTAGCAGCTAATCTCATAAGAGAATAATCTAGTGTGTAAAACACTCTTATTGTATATATTTTGGTAAAAAAATCACTTCAATAATTTGTTGCTTTTATTGCTTTCATTTTTTTGTTTGTTATGTTATGCTTTATGGAGATGAGAACTTCTGTGCTATATGATATTGTTAGGAGAGTGGAAATCGTATTTCATTATAAAGACCACTTGGGTGATGTGTGCCGTTTAAAATTGCCAGCCAATAATTCATTGCTGAACTTTTGTTAGTGGTTAACAGATCCTTTGGTGGTTTGTGGCTGAGAATCAAGTTTGCAATTGTGTTTGGATCGGGGGGAAATCATATAAAAAAATTTCTTATTCTCTGTCAGTGTTTAGTTACCTGGGTATGTTAATCAGATTCCTATCGCTCCTATTTTGTTCTCATTGTATAAGACCCTACCTAAATCAAACACCATTGCAACTATAAGTTCAGAATTACACTATTAAGCAGCCCAGTGTCCTCAAATGACAAGAAAACTAGAAGACTATATTAACTCCTTTACACTACCATAAAGAAGATATTTCCAACAAAAGTCAATGATAGATATAAGGAGCTAATATATAGCGTGTGACACCAAGGGAAAACCAAATTATAGAACTATGGGCACTTTGCACAGTAGATTGTTTTGAGCTCATTCCCTTTTTAATTCTCAACAGCAGCCCTACCTTTTGTAAAAAAATCGGTCTTACCCAATCCAATACAACAACAATAATAAAGTTTGAATGACCCATTTAGTGGGGTTGACTATGTGAACCTGCTTTTGTAATTCCATTTAGTTTGTTGTAATATCCTTTGAGAGTAAAACAATTTTAATCATTTTTTATTATTTTACTCTAACTTTTTTTAACTCTATCACTTTCTTTCTTTTCTTTAATCACAAACTTTCCTTTCTCCATATATGCTTCATTTGGCTTATGTTTTGTGTTCAAACCATCTTAGATGTTATTCTCTATTTTTATTTTTAATAGATGTAATTTCTAAATGATTATAGATATCTTTTTTCCTTATCTGATCTTTTAGTGTAATTCTACTCATTCATTTTAGTATTTTCAGCATTGCAACAGTTACTTTTATACATATTGTTTGGTTGCCTGCCAAACATTTTGATCATTAAAGTATCTTTGGTGTATTAGTTTTCTTATACAATTTTCCTTTCTACTTTTAAAGTTATATTTTAATCATAAAGCGCACCCAATACAAATCTTTATTTTAACCTTCCTAAATTAATTATATTTCTAACTTAATCATTAGTCTCTCCGTTTTGTTGAATTATAAATACATGATTTCAAAATTCATTATTTTCACGAATATGTTGATCATTAATTTATACTATGTTCACTATCTGCCTAGAATTACAAAAATTATCTTTGTATATTTAGTTTTGCTTCTACTTATCTTAAGCTCTTTTGATTCAAGGGCATTAGTCTAATGTGTGCTAATTTTATTTCTACACTTGCTTTGCTTTTATTTGTTAGAACAATATCTCAAAGAAACATATAACAAGGGACCTTATTTGGAACATCTCTTACAAATTCAGTCATAACTATGGTAAACAGTTGAAAGATCCATAGTGGACCCTTGATCCACTTCTATCAAAATAGAAAGCTCCTTGGTATTTCCTCTTATTGTTCTATTCCTAGTCATTACTCCGCACATATATATCTTTAATTACATGTACTAGCTTCTTTCTTTTTTGACATCCAAGTTGGGTGTTGGTAAATATTGGCTAATATGTATCGGAATGGGGCCCCAAATATTGATATTCCTGATATCGTAATAATATTGTTATATGTTATTATATCAGCAATATATCGGTGGATATTGAAAGTATTAGCCCATATTTTCCCATCAACTTGTAATTCTTAAATAAAAAATTTCTTCTAATATGTCTATTATTAATATATGTGTATTTGATATATCTGATACCGATACTAATATTTTCATCCGTATACCCAACATAACACTTTAGGCACCCTATCATAAGCATTCTCTAGGTTAATGAAGCTATATATTGATCTTATTTCCTCTAAAATTTTCCATTAGCATTTTCGAAAGGTATATAGCTTTGTGATTGAGCATCCTGGCATACAGCCAAATTGATTTTCAGATACATTTGTTTCTTCTTAGTTGTTGTTCAAAACCTTTCTCACAGTTTCATTGTATGACCCATCAATTTAACGCTCCAATATTTAGTAAAATTTTGAATATCTCATGTATTTTTATAATAAAATGATTCTTCTCTATTCTTTTTACACTATCTTAGCTCTTTTGCCACATTAAATAAGTTTGTTAGCAATTGACCCATACTTTTCTAAATATTTCCACACATCAATAGGTATTTCATTTGGTCCTATTGATTTGTTTAAAAATCTTTTAAGTGCATGTTTCAAATTCATGAACTCTAATTTTGTGGGCTTGTAATTTTTGACGAGTCCTCACTAACTTCTAGATTTGGGCATTCTATTGTATTTTCATGGAACAGCTTATCAAAAGAGCTTCACCATCTTTGCTTTACTTCATCTTCGTTTTCGAACATTTCAATTATTTAATCTTTTATGTATTTGATATGACCTAGTTCTCTACTCCGTTCTCTTGCTCATGGCCATTAGTATCTCTATTTCTCTGTATTTGGTCTTACCAAATATCAAAGAAAAATGGCCTCAAAACAAGGTAGTCAGGGATGAGATAATCCATAGTATCAGCAACCAAGGTTGTATTCCTTAGGAGAAAAGAAAAGGTGAGAAGAGCCCTGATCAGGGGGAAAAAAAAGGATACAAAAGTAGAGCCCTGAGAAAAGAAAAGGTGAGAAGAGCCCTGAGAAAAGAAAAGGTTGTATTCCTTAGGAGAATACAACCTTGGTTGCTGATACTATGGATTATCTCATCCCTGACTACCTTGTTTTGAGGCCATTAGGAGAAAAGAAAAGGTGAGAAGAGCCCTGATCAGGGGGAAAAAAAAGGATACAAAAGTAGATTAGAAACTCAACTTGTTGAAGATAAAGTGTTGTCATCAAGCTTTTGGTGGCCAGTAGCAATGAAACCTGGCTTATGCTAATGAGTTGCAATCATGGGTTGTAGATAAAGGAGACATTTTTTATGTTATAGCTACAGAGGTGATTGTTTTGTAGGTGTACATAGTTAATGAAGGGCAAAGGGGAGAGGTTATAAAGCTAAATGAGTATATTTGTAGGTCCCTTGTGGAATTTAGCTATAAAGGTATTTTCCCTAAATATCCAAAGGTGATTGACCATTATATTGTTGTTCTTGGCCAAAATATTGCAAACAAATGCATCCTTACTCCAAATACCGCCTAAGAATTTCCAATGTTACTTAACAAGTGACAACGCAATCGTCCTATTGTATTCCTCATTTGCATGAAGAGTTGAAGACATATATGGAAGGTGTGTTGACTGCCATGGGTTACCGAGGAGCATAAAGGTTATGAGTGATGCAAGTGTGCTACACATACAGAGGATTCCTAAATGTACAACTTAATTGTATAAAGATATATATATAGGGTAGATATTTGTTTTGATAGTTCTAGAAAATTCTAGGATAGTTTAGAAAATTACAAAAAATGAGAAAAAGGGGGAGGGAATGTGCTTTACTCTGCAATGTTTTCAGAGTGTGGAGGATGAGGGTAGTTTCAAAGTATTCGTAAGGAAGATATTTTTATTCTACAGCATGAATCCTAGCTATCTATAGTGGAGGATGGAGGGAAACTCTTAGTCATTTGTTGAAGAGGTGACATTTTTGTATATAGTGACAATCTCCTCTCATTTGAGATAAGTCAATTGAGGTGAAGTTAAAGAATGGTGTAACTAAAAGAGTGATTAGTCTTGAGAACTCTGTGGGTGAGTTTATAAGAGTGAGTGTTGAAGAGGTGCTCTATACTCTTTGATATCAAACTTCTATAGTTTGTGCTTCCTCAAAAAGTTGTATTTCTACATACCTTGGTTGTAAACATCAGGGAAAAGTTGATTTGTCTACATAAATGGGTTGTACTAGGCAAGTGCTGCTTGGGTAACATAGGAAAAGTGTCATCTCGTGATGGTATTAGAGACATGGTTCCTGAATAAAGCTACTTGGGAAGCTATGCTAAGCCAACATCAGAGGAACACTAAGGCTGCATGGGAGATAGATAACATCTAAGTCAAGGGGAAAATGTTACCGTGTTGGTGGGCAATATTAGTAACATGGGAGCACCATGGAGGGTGAGGTGCTGGACACTACTAAGAGAGGGCACAGGAGGATTGTCTAAGGACGCTTTCTCTTTGTTTGAAACTAGACATTCTTCTGTGGAGGAGTTATTAGGTGATGTCCAAGGTCTAAGGGAAGGCTTTGATAACCCGAAGAGAGAGTTTTAAGACTCTTAGACATTGGTGTATATGACAAAATCTACAACGAGGAAACTACAGTATGATCCTGCAACATTTAAGGGGATGCTGCTCGAAATGATAGGCAAGTTGGAGTCTACAATGTGGGACCTAGCAATCAATGTTGTGACCGTGAAAAGAGATTGGGCTGTGTAAGAGCATACTGATTGGTGGGGCAATCACCGAGGTGCCTAAGGTAGAGGCACCAAATCCCAAGTCTTTTGCTAGGTGCAAGCAGCAAGCAGTTGGATAACTTTCTATGCCATATGGAGCAGTACTTTGACACCACATGAGTGGTTGAACATCGATATAAGGTAAGGATTGCAACCCATTGCCTTACAGATAGTGCCATGCGATGATGTGGAGAAGTGGTTATGCACTATAGCAACATGAGATGATTTTAATAAGAAAATCAAAAAGCAGTTCTACCCCAAGAATATTGAATATCTCACAGATATGAACATGAGGTATATCAAGCATGCGAGTAAGGTTGGGGACTTTGTGAAGGAGTTTGCTTCGCTAATGCTAGGAAGTGTTTAGCATGATTGAGGATGATTTTTTTTTCAACTTCATAGGAACACAGCCATGGGCAATGACTGAGATTGAGAGGCGTGTAATCATGATGGCGAGTGATGACATGGTCATCAGATCATTAATGGACTTTAAGTTGGCTAAAAATCACCGTGAGAATGGTCAAGCTAATGGTGGGGGAGAATGTCCAAGGGACATCGTGATAGGAGCCTTCTTAAGAGATCTGTAAATCACCTCAATGAGTGAGAGTTGAGTAGAGATTGAGATAGGGCGAACATAGACTTAGAAAGATGACTCTTTGTGAGGGATCGTCCTCAATGGGGGAAATTAAATGCCATCCAGAACATCAGTGAATGTCTTAAGGAGGACAAGCCACATCTCATGAGTGCGATGCATCACATCTGCACAGTTTAGGCTGTGCCAGAGGAGCAGTGAGGTTATGAGATGTGTGTGGACATTGATATTAAGGGGAAACCCACAATGTCAATGTTGGATGTGAGAGCAATGCACAACTTTATTACCATGGATGTTGTGAATAAGTACTAGATTAACTTAGCTATAGAGACCAGCCAGATAAGGATGGTGAACTCCAGCCCCATCCCTGTTTGAGGAGTTATGCTCAACAAACCAGTAAAAATTAGAGGGCGTGGGGATGAAGAAGTTAAACTTCAGTGTGGTAGACTTAGATGATTACCCTCTCATCTTTGGTGTAGAGTTTATCCACTTGGTTATGAACGTAGTGATGCTCAATGGTAGTTGAAGCATAGGGTGCCAATGCTTTTAAGGAAGATCACTGCAATTCCACCACTTTTGGGGGAGTTGGTATTGGCAAGGCTTGCTTGAGGGAGCAAGACTAACTAAGACCGGGCCTAAGGGTTGAGCAATGAGCAACAGTCATTAGCAGCTAAGCCAAGTCAGGGGTGTAAGGCGCAAGAGGAGAAGTTAGAGAAGCCCAGAGCCTCTTCACGTGGAGGGTGTTATGAAAGCAGATGGGGGAGAGTCATGGTTTGCGGAGGACTATAAAAATTATGTGCCACATAGGCATGATACGCAGATAGAGAATGTCCACATATAAAGCTTAGTTGTATAAAGATGAATATGTACGGAAGAGAATTTGTTTAGGTGGTTCTAGGAAGTTGTAGGATGGCCTACAGAATTGAAGGATTGATAGAAAAGGGAGGAGATATGTGTGTTGCTCTATAATGTTCTTGAGTGTAGAGGATGAGGACATCACTAGAGTAATCTTGAAGGAGATATTTGTAGAGAATATTTTAGAGTATGAATCCTTGCCATACATAGTGGAGGATGGAGGAATATCTTAGCTATTAGTTGATGAGGTGACATTCTTATATAAAAAGGGTAATCTCCTCTCATTTTGAACAAGCTAAGCGGGGTGAAACTAAAGAATGATATTACCAAAAGATTGGCTGATCTTGAGAGTTCTAGGGGTGAGTTTACTTGTTTGAGTATCAAAAAGGTGCTTCATAATCTTTATACTTAAAACTTTTAGTGAAGTGTGTATCCTCAACCGAAATGGTGTAATACAAAGGTGATGTAACATTATATTTTCTGTTCTTGACCCAAAATATTGCAAACAAATGCATGCTACCTACGAGCACTAACCATGAATATCAAGGTGATGTAACATTATATTTTTTGTTCTTGGCACAAAATATTGCAAACAAATGCATGCTAGCTACAAGCACCACCCATGAATTTCAAGTGTTAATTAGTAAGTGACAATGCAATTGCGTCCTCTTGTACCTGACATTGCCATGAAGCATTGAAGACAAATTTTGAAGTGTGCCAACAAGAAAATGGTGTGGAATAGGTGAGATCAATGGCCTAAAAGAATTTTTTCAATAGAGCTATGGCATAGCAAAGAGTGATCCGTAGTGAGCTTCCACCTAGATCATGCAGGGAATATGTGCCAATGCCAATTTATGCAGGTCCAATAGAGGAATATGTATCGAGATTGACATGGCATATCCATAAAACCCCATATTCTAGATTTAGCAGTTTTGAAGGGTGAAGTGATATCTGAGGAGATGGTACATGGCTTGCTTTAGAGACATCTTATGTACTTGGGAAGACTGTGTTCATACTGACACTGTTAAAGACCCTTTAGGTTTAACTGCATTTCATTTCAGTCTTTCTTCACAGTTGATATTACTTCAAAGCTTTTGGCTCCTTGTTGAGCTTGTAACATAACCAATTGTGTTTTCATTTTTCTAACAGAGAAAAAGAAATAAGAGAGATTACTCTGTCACACCCTTCTATAGATGGATGTTGCTGTATCTCATCAAAAATAAGGGGACCTCATTCCATAGTCTCTTCAAATGGCTTAAGCATTAAGAATTATTGTCTTCACTCTAGGAACACTTGATCATTGACTATAAGGCCTTCCACCATGTGAACTAGGCCTTGAAATAATGTAATGAAATCCAAGTATTTTAGAGAGTGTTGTCAAATAAATGTATAGGTTTTGTAACTTCCGCTGAGCACCCCTAGGATGTTTTTGGAAGGGTGTAGGTATGAGCTTGCGCCTTCTTGATTTTGTTTGCCTAAAGCCAAGCCAAACCAAATTATATATTTTTTCCTTTTGAGTGGGTTTGACTATTTGGATTCATCGGCACCTTTCGAATTTGCTGTATGCCATTTTTTCTAGTAGTTCCAATTGTGCATCATAATTGATTGTCTCTTTTAAACTATTCTTTGGTAGTCTCCTGTCTATTCCATAATAAGCTCATTTGACTTCTAATTTCTCCTTATAGGTGCATTAGATGTCTTTTGCTTCACATGACCAAATAACATTGCCCTAGAATGAATATCAGCCGATATGTATCAGAATCAAAGAATCTTGATGCCAATATTTTTAAATATCGTAACAATATCACAATATGTCAATGTATTGTCATGTGATATATTGACCAATATTTCTGTCAAGCTACGATTTGTAAAAAAAATATTGTTTCCAATATGTTTGATATAGATGCGTATTGTTTGATATCTACGATACCAATATGGTCAGGTTATCAATACTGATATTTTCATCCATACTTATAGCATTTTATTTTTATTGCTAGCACCCATAATTTCTCATCTATAACATTGCTCCGAATTCTAGATCTTCTTTGATGCCACAATTCCATTTGTCATTACCATTTTTGAATAAATTGGTGCTCAATTGCCCAACATTGGCCCTAAAAGCATGTTTTCCTGATAGCCACTTTATTGTACTTTCCTTTGAGTTTAATTTGTATTCCTCGATCACAAAGATCTCTGATGCGCAACTTCTCCACTTCATCCACCCCAATTTGATTCTGTTATTATTATCTTCGTTTTGCCCTATAATTAAGAACTAATGGGCTAGGTTTTTTGAAATTCTCCCTCTTAGTAGACTTTCAATTCCTTTCCTCACCTTTTCACCATTTGCATTTTTGATGTTACTGAACTTACATTCCGTGTATTTATTCTCTGCTCTACTCATTTTGAAAGCTGTTGAAGTTTCCCTTCAAATTTATTAGTTTTGACCTCTCCTTTTCTCATACACCTAGCATCATGGTACATTATCCTGAATCCGGCAATAAGTCCATCCATAGCTAAGGCAAAAGTTAGGTGTGTAAAGAGAAACATAGGTGTAAGACAATCGTAGCTGAAAACCTAATTTTGCGCGTGTCCTGGCACATGTTATGAAACTTCTTCCTTCTCGAAAATTTTTCATAAGCCCACATGGGACTTTATTGTATGCTATCTCCAAATCAACAAGCATCATATGAATGTCCTATGAATTGTCTCAATGCATTAACAAATAACTTCAATAGTTGACCTGCCTAGCTTGAATCCAAATTAAATTTGTGGTGCACTGATTTCACTTTAGCCTCATCTTGACCTCCCTTTCAGATAACCTTATCGTATGACTCATCTATATATCATAATAGTTGGCACAACTTTGTATTTTCCCTATTTTGTAAAATGACCCACACAAGCTTTCCAATCAAAGTACTGATTTCCAACTTGCTTATTGAACCTTTTCATGTTTGAACAAAGCCTTTAGCCTCGCTTATCATTGACACGACATTGCAATATCCCCATATGACAATCAATAATTCGAGCCCCTTTTTCATCGTACTCAAGCATTACTGTGCGTTGCAAGTTAGGGAAGCCTTGACAGTACTTACCTTGTCAGTTTTCAAATCCATGTTAAAGGATCCGACAAAGTTTTATGTAGGCTGTCGGCATTATAACACAACCCTTCTTTATTTGGCCTTAGGACCTGAAATGCCTAGAAAAACTCAACAAAGTTGAAGTTATTGACCCCTAACTTTTTTCATTAATTGCAAGGGTTGTAGCACTCATAGCTTCAAAGTGCCTCCTTAGTGACCAAATATGGTATGTAGATTATGGGAAGCCAAGGAACCAATCCATCTTCATCTTTATCATGCGAATTGCTCTCTCTAAAATCATGAGGTAAAAATGGTGCTCAAACATCATCTTTGGTTTCAGAAACGTGGCTTCTCAAATCACTCTGGAGATAGGATATTTCTAGTGAACCCAATGGATGCCATTTAATTTGTATTAGGAAAATAGAAAAAGTAATTAGGAAATCATTATGCATCCATACTACTGAATGTTGTGCAAGTTTTTAAGCTTTAGAATGGCTTGTAGAGAGAATGGAGGGCTTCTCACTTTAGGTTTTGGGTTTTTCTGATTTTCCTTGCAGTCCCCCCTTGTGGGCCCTGGTTCACTGCCTTGTGTGATGTAGAGATGTCTACAATCTCTAGGCCATTAGGGAACAAAGGAGTAACATAGAAAAAGGAGGGAGGAATTCAGTCAAAGGAGGTGAGAATCAGATGAAAGAAGGGGGCTGAGAGACTAGACAAGAAGGGGGGGGGGCAATCCAAGAGAAGGATCAAGTCATTCATTCATTCATTCACTTCCGATTCATGGTTACTGCAGATGTATATATTATATATGCATGTCATATTTTCCAGTTGCTGATGTACAGCAGAATCAAGAAGTCACAAGAATCTACAACTGCTAGCAACAATTGGTTAAGCTAACAACAAGTAGTTGAGTAGTTAAGGGTCTTTGTTTCTTGCTGCTCTTTCCCATTTATCTGCTGCTACTGATTTGATGATTCTGCTGAGCTGTAACAATTGTTGATGATCTTGCTGATTGGCCTTGTTGCTGCTTTGCTGTCATGATGGTTGTGTAAGTGACAATGTGACAATTGCTTGCTGCTTGCTGTGAACTTGTAATACTACTACTGATCGGCCACTGTGTAACAATACTTTCTTTCCGAGTTCATCCTTGTCCTCTAGGATGGAAGCATCGGTTTGGTTGGAGACAAAGGAGGCAGTCTTGCCTTTATAGCTGTAAGCTGAATGCTAATTGACAGTAGTTCAGTTCAGTTTGCTGACCTGCGTAAATCTTGCTGAACTATGATTGTGGGATTGCTGTCTTTGTAGAACTATGTATGTCACCTATTGTGCTTATAATACACCATGAGCTTGCGATTTGAATGTTTTTTATCATCATTTTTTTTACATGATTTGTCCCCAGCTTTATAAAGGGGTTGTGCCTATAGCCCTGTACCGAACTTAATTGGATCCCCATGATATGTGCAGAAATTTGACACGTCTGTTTTAGTGGCCCTATTTTTGATCTGTGTTTGTTGAATCTCAAAGACTTATATGCATGGATTGAAATATTGGCTGATATTTCAAATATTAGATTATATGTACCGGTATCAAGAGTTTCTAATACCAATATTTATTGGTTTCCTAGGAAGTTATTGCAATATGTCTTCATGTCAGTAACATTGCAATATATTGACCAATATTCAAATTATTGGCAATATATGTCTACCATTTTTATGTTTTGCATTGCTTTTAAATTGAAGACATATTGCAATAGACACGTGGAATATCATTTTATTGACTTTCAAGGCAATTGAAGGAGGTGAGGTAGTATTAGAAAGATTTAAATTGAAATATGTTGTAAGGATGTGATGACCATCCAACTAATAGAGGATATGCCCCTTGAATGGGCATTGTGCCATGAAAAAAGGGAAAGTGATAGGGAAGGATGCCCATTCTTTTGAGACCCACGGTGCACAATACAACTAGTCATCGATTGTGTTGCAAGAAATGGTGGGATCAACAAGTTTTGGGGAAAATCTTTTGTTGATAATGAATATTTTTTGATGATGTTGAAGGTAGGAGGTTAAGGCATCTACCGGCAAGTCTCAAGAAGTGGATGGATAGAGAACTTTAGAGACTTTATGGGGCATGATTTATAAGGTTTAGTGCTCTATGAGGGTGGATTAGTTTCTATTTAATGTTGTATTTTCATCAGATGTTAGTATTTATTAGCTAAATTTTATTCTTGGTTGGCACTCCTTCGCTCTTGCCTTCTGGATAAAAAATGCAAAAAGGATCATCTCACTGATTCAACTATTCAAAAGAGTTAAGAATATATGTGGTGACAGGGACCCGACTCGTAATCACCGTCCGAATCCGACCATGCGGAAATGCCATAAATCTCAAAACTATCATCAAACTCATAACGTAAATGATACATATATGACCGCTAAGGTTGAAAGCATCCCATATGTGGAAAACTCAAAGAAAATATTGCCCCAAAATTCTCAAATTAAGACATGAGTATCCGACAATATCTCTACTACATAACATAAATAAAAAACAACTCTAGTTGAACTCTAAATGACGCTAAAGTCCACAACTCTCTCTCCAGCATTTAGAGTGGTCCATCTCTATCCTACTATTTTGGAAGAAAGAAACAGTAATGGTATGTTTGGTTGGTGAGTATAAAATTTATATTCACCTTATTACTAGTGGAATATTTATTCTTATGTTTAGTTGTTTTATTACACAGAATAATTATTCTTGGAGGAATAAATATTCCTCCAAATCAAGGAAAAAAAAAAAAACCAAATCATATTTGGTATTATTTATTCATTGTATCTAAGGAATAACTATTCTTAAAAATATTACCATTTTATCCATTATATTTTCAACGTTCGTAATATTTTATTCCTATGTTCATTCCTTGTATCCATTAATCAAACCTTCATCTGCTTCCCTCTTCGTCTTCCCTCCATACCTTTCTTCGTTTTCTCTCTAGCCCATGATGCCTTTTGTCATCGACATTTCTCGTCTCCAACCATATTCGTCTTCTATCGCCTCCATCACTCTTCGAAACTCTATTCATCTCCATCCTTAATCGTCTTTTCTTGTCTTGACCCTTCTTCGAAACCTTCATTTGAAAACCAGTAGCTCTCTCTGCCTGTGTCGCTTCTTTGAAACTTGAAATATTACCATTTTCTTTTTCCCTATCTTGAAGAGTTGTTATTGATGTACTTATCATGTGTGACCATCTCTATGAAGATAATATCGCCTTATATGATTGGAAGAGTTAACGACATTAGCTGGTTTTGATGAAATAATATTATTAATGATGAAGTAATATTATTTAAATAATTTATAATTTTGGCTAGTCAAACTATTCCGACCCGATTGTGAGTCTTCTTCCGTGTAGTAAGGTGGTGTTCGACAAAAAAGATTTTCTAAGAATATTGTAAAATAATAGTAGAATATCTTTTTCTTTGAATAAGTGTAAAAAAGTTTTTAGTACAAATTCATACTTTATTCCTATTACTATTACTACACACTAAACACTAGATAATTAATTTTTAGCTTTTTCATGGTTATTCTAAATGAATAATCAAATATGGGAATAATAATTCCCAACTCTATTCCCATCCTATTTCATTTTTTAAAAATAATTATTCTATTTCTACCTTATTCCGTGTCAGTAATCAACACATGCCATAAGAGTGAGTCAAAAGCCCAATAAATAACTTTAACCCGAGTCAATAATAGCGAAAATCAAGGTATTTAGGAAACTCATATGTCTACATAAGCTCCAATGTAATATATAATATATAAAAAGTAACAAATGTCCTTAGATATTAATAAAGCATCTACTAAAAATGATATCAATAAATCGGTTAATAGAGATAGCTTAATAAACGATGTAAATAAATACATCCATGATGTCAACTTTGTAATGATCTTGATATCCTAAAGGATATCACTGGATCCCAACAAACCCAATAAATATAATAAGGTCTTAAAATATCCTAGATACTAAGGTTTGGATTTCCTAGAAATCACAACATGAGATGCAACAAATCTTTGTGGATATTATTTTGTTAGTGTGACCAAATGTCGCGTATTTATACCCCTGTCGATTGATTAAATAATTCGAGGTCTTAACATCCCCCCATGGTATCCTTACTACCTCTATAGTCCTCCCAGAGGCTGTATTTGTAGTATGCTCATACTATCTATAATGTCTCCCATCGATGATATCTTGGATATTATTTCAATACGATTATCACAAAACTATAAGTATCTCACATTAAAATCAATCAAACGATTTTCTACCATTGGACATTGAATAGGTATTGAGAAAATGTAGACTTTATTAATGTTTCATAGACTCCTATTCACTTAAATACTATGGAGTGCCAAGAAATATACCTATGCAATTCAAAAGATGACGTCAATGAGACCATGGGAACGAGCAAAACGAGAAATCATCATGAGTACTTTGGTGGACCGCGTTCCTAACCGGAACATGATAGAGTTTCGGCTGAAAAACGATTGTTAAACTAATATAGACCTGTACAGCACAATATATAACCGTACATCACAACATAGGACCCAAAAAGCCACAACAACACGTGGCACCGACGTCATAAATTCGGTTACAACGTCGGATCAGATAAGATGCCACTAAGTACCCAGATTAACCATACAAACCTGTGGAAGCATATACATCCATCAAAATACAGCGGAAACTAAGATGTACATCACTATCATACACATACATCAATATATAAAACCATCAAATAATATTCAAAGGTACTCTACGAGTAACAAAATCATAAAATCTAAGTCTATAAGATCATCCTCCAAGTCTTCATGTCTGGCTGACTCTTAATCCTCTACCCCGTCTCATTGGGCGTGAGCTCGTGCTCATCTGAAGGAAAGAAAACAGTAAGGGTGAGCCGAATGCTCAGCAAAGCACAATAATTAAAGATGATAAACAATATACATAAAATAAAATAAAGGAAGGAGATAAGAACATAATAAAAATGTATAAGTATAAAGCATGATCAAATGCACTTTTTGGAATTCATTTATCTTTTCCATTTTACTCTTTCTCTCTTTAGGTTTCAAAATATGCATAAACGTCTTTACTTTGCTGACCAGGGCCAATAGGCCTTTCCAACTAACGGTGCGGTCAAACAAGGAAATGAATGTGTATGCTTCCATACATTCTAAGGCACAACCCACACAGTTCAACGTCCCATGGTAAGCGGTATAACTTTAACCCAATATACGGGGCCATAACACATATACCACCATATTTTCCATGGCCAAGAGGCAGTTCTTGTACTCCCACAGTAATATCCTAAGACATGTTAGGGAATAGTACCATTTGAAATATAAATCATTGGTCTAATTTCATAATTACTTATTCTTAAGGAATTCCATACTTATTCATAAAATATTGTTCTAACTCCGGGAGAACGATTTATCAAACATAACATATCATGGAATTCCTTTCTTATACTTCTCATAATTTACATAATTCTTATCGGTTTAAGTCTTCACATAACTTAAGTTATATGCATGATCAACATAAAGTATAGGAAGAAATAGAAATTTTTACCACCATGAGCCAAACATGACTTTAGAGTTTCCGGATGATAAATCCCTTCATAAATGCATATAACATAATTTTCGGAGTATATACAAGATAACGTACGTGCGGTTAAACATCACTATTCACGTCCGACAATATTTTCGAAATATATAAAATTAACATATATAAAATATATGTGCATAAATGCCAATTATACAGAGTACCCACGTCCATAAAGCTAGGGTTACGAATTTCTAAAGCCAAATTATGTATAAATTACAAATAATTTGGGTAAAACCAAAAGGGGCGCGGGTTGGGGTTTTCGGCAAGCATAATTCCTTATAAAATTACCAAATTGGACACCCAATTAATAAATTAATATGTTCGAGATATGGGTAATCATATTCTACAGCCAATTTATGCAAAAGTCCCAAAATAAACGGTAAAATCATTTGGGGCGCGGGGTTAGGGTTCCACGTTCGAAAACTGGTCAAAACTAAGAAATTGGACATGAAATCAACATATATACATGCTCAAGTCATGGGTAACACAAAATATAAATTTAATCGAGTATCAGAACGAGAATACCCGAAGAAAATAGAACAAAAATGCAAAGAAACGGAAGAGGAGGGTATGAGTGCACTTGCCTCAGCTCGATCTATTATATCTCCAACTAGCTCCAAGCCAGATTCGAGCCCGAGAGCCTCGATCTCTCCTCTCTCTCCCCTTGCCGTTGAAAGCTAGAAAGCCTAGCAGGCGCCCTCTGCCAATTTTTCCTACGCTCCCACAACTTAATTTTTTCACATGCATTAAGTCTAATTTTGATTATATTACCTTAATTATCCGTAATTACAATATTTGAAAACCGGTACATTACAAGTACATAGTGCTCCAAGTGGTCACTTCTCACTAAAGCCCACAAATATTCTCTAACATTCCATCGCAAGCTGAAATATTAACCCTAAGTCTTAAAACTTACGGTTTAAGCTTGATTTAAAATCTGCCTATTCAATGTTCAAATCTCAATTTTGGAGTTCAAATGGTACCACTATTCACGCCAATCCTAAATCTCCAAGAAAATCAGATTTAATTCTTCAGCCACGATGTTAATGTTACCACTAAGGTCATATAACAACTATACATTTGATCAATCCCAAGGAAAACCAATTGCAGCACTCAGACTTATGAAATCCTTCAATCTGCTGGCTGGTGTTCGAATGGTGCCCAAACAATCTTCAAATGATAGGCATAAAACCTGTATTTCAGGTCTACTATCACAATCAGAAAAGGTATGGATCCACGCACGTCTATGCAACCATCTAACATATCTAAAACACGTGTAATATTGATAAACTACAACAAACTATCTAGGAATACCAATAAAAAACACATGAGCCTAACATCATGACCTGCACTTGAACATTGCTTGCACGTTGCTGCTAGAAGCTACGGCACTCAAACATCAATTTGAACGTTAGTCAAACGTCATATGTTTTTTGAATATTACTTGCATAAAAATTATTCTAATAGACCATAAATTCTATTCTACCATAAATCTATGATTCCTTATGGTTAGAATTGAAAGAATGACATGGATAGAATTATGGACGAATAAAGAAGGAAGGTCACAAGTTCAATTGCCTCAAGGGTGAATGCACTTCCTTGAGGGTCACCTCTCACTTGCCAGTTCACTCTCACAGCTCATTTTCAACTTGGAATGAATAATAATAAGGGTGGAAAGTGAAAGACTACAAGGGTTTACGTATGAAGAGGACTAAAAGAAGATGTTGTCAATTCCCTCCCTTGTCTTTCGGAATAGGAGAAAAAATGGGTGTCCAAATCTCTCACAATTAGCCACTAACCATCCTCAAAAGAAGCTAAATAACCACCAATATCTTAATTAAGAAAGACTAAGCCAACCACATAACTATTTGCTACAAGTTGGACACAAGGGACGGCCACTTAGTGATCTAGGTGGAGTTGGTTGATGTTTATGATCCTTATGAACCGAGGCCTTCAAATGCTACTCTTGAACCAATTTTATTACATGTATCTTTGACTCCAAAATTTCAATTCTAGTCCCAAAATAGTCTTCTTTCAAACCAATTTTATTACATGTATCTTTGACTCCAAAATTTCAGTTCTAGTCGCAAAATAGTCTTCTTTTGACCAAGATCATACTAGCTTCCCAACCAATATTTCTATTTAATCATAATGTATATCTTTCTAACATAATTTAGTGTAATCCTTAGAATTTGTCCCCTCAGAGATTGATTTTCTCAAAAAATTCAAACTCCTAGCTATAATGCTGGTCATTAACTATAACTAATCTCCTGTAATATTTATGCTTGAATTTTTAGGTAAATTAGCTGCCTGAGAAATAGGTTTTCCAATCAGTAAATTTCTACATCTAGTCAAATGAGTTGGTTAACCAAATGATTTGAGAACAATTCTATAACTATGGCCAAGCACTTAGGGTGTTTAGAAATTTAACTTTATCTATTTCCTCTAAAATATTTATAATTTAAAGTAATAATTAAACCCACATGATTTATCCATATATTTATTGAATAAATATCAGTTCTTAAAGCTTGTACGGCCTAATACACTACTTTCTACAAATTAAACTAATTCCTTAATTTAATTTCCTTCTAAATAATCAATTATAATATCCTTGAAATAATTTCTACTAAATAATTCCACTACAATATTAAGTTCAACTAAACTTTGGTCCAATTATACAACTAAGTCTAAATCCTAAATTCCAGGCCCAAACTAATCAGTATTATGGCCCTCTAGTAGGCCCAAATCCATAAAAACCCACTATTAATTTAATTCTCCTAATTAAATTATTTCTAAGATATTCACATAAACCTCACTAAATATTATACGTGAGAAATTATTAAACGGGAAACATTTGGAATGTGACAACCTACCCCTTTAAAAGGAATTTTTGTCCTGAAAAACTAATCTCAATCCTTGAAGAGTCCTATATACTTTTATCTCTTGCCTCCATCTCCCAAGTCGTGTCGCCCTTGTTTTGATGGTTTCAGACGACCTTCACAAATGGCACCACCTTGGAACGCACAATCTTGTCTTGTTGATCAGAAACCCTCACTAGGTCCTCCATGTAGAATAAGTCACGAATTTGTAACTGATCAAACTTGATGATGTGAGACACTTCGTGGCCATACTTCCTCAGCACGGACATGTGGAAGACATCGTGCACTCCTGTAAGAGATGGTGGCAGTGCTAACTAGTAGGCTGCCTCACCGATCCGCTCCGAAATCTTGAACGAACTGATGAATCTGGGATTCAACTTGCCTTGCGTCTCGAACTAGATGACACCCTTCGTAAGTGACACCTTGAGAAAATCGCATCATCGACCTCAAAGCTCATATTACGTCGTCTCCTATTTGCATTGCTCTTCTGTTGATTATGTGAAACCCACATTTGTTCTTAAATCAAGTGATCTTCTCTGTCGTCTCCTACCAGATTGGCATAATCTGGCAATCTCCAACTTTTTCCCAACTCGCCGGCGATGAACACTTCCTTTCATACAAAGCCTCGAACAGCGCCATCTTAATCTTAGCCTGAAAGCTGCTGTTGGATGCAAACTCCGCAAGCAATAAATATGTGTCCCAGCTATCACCCAACTCCAAAACTGAGCTCCTAAACGTGTCCTCAAGGGTCTAAATATTCTGCTTTGTCTAGCAGTTAGTTTGATGGTGAAATGTAGTGTTGCGCTTCAGTCTTATCCCTAACTCTCCGTGTAAGCTCCTTTCGAAATGTTGACAAATCATGGGTCTCGGTTCGAGACAATGCTAGCTAGTACTCTATGCAATCTCACGATCTCACTGATGTAGAGTCTCGCGAGTTGATCTAATGAATATGGCACCCTTATAGCGAGGAAGTGAGTGGATTTAGTTAAGTGATCCACAAGAAGCTAAATCGCGTCACTACCACTGTTGGTCATCGAAAGTCCAACGATGAAGCCCATGGAGATGTGCTCCCACTTTCAACTCAGAATCGGCATTGACTGAAGCTTCCGTGCTTACCTCTGATGCTTCGCCTTGATTTGTTGACAAATCAGGCATCTAGAAACAAATTTTGCAATATCTCTGCTCTTACCACTCCACCAAAAGGTCCTCATCAGGTCATGATACATCTTTGTTGAACCTGGATGCATTGTGTACCTCTAACAATGCAGTTTCTCCATAATCTCTCTCCTTAACTCCGCTAAACTAGGAACATAGATCCTGCCCTTGAATATGACAGTCCTTCCTCGTCTAATCTCATTATCTGCTCGGGTTTCACAGGGCAGCTCCTCAATATTGCCTGATAGCATCAGGTCCTTCCTCTTTGCCATCCCAATCCTCTTCAAAAGCACTGGCTGCACTCGTAGGTAAGTCACAACCATTTGTGGGTCACTCAGGTGCAGCTAGATGGCGTAGTCTTCCACCTCCTCCACTCTCTCATTATCAAGTGGGCAGCTAGACTGACTAATTTCTTGCTAAGCGCATCAGCCACAACATTTGCCTTGTTAGGCTAATACAAAATCTGGGAATTATAGTCCTTAAGAAGGTCCATCCAATGCCTCTGTCACATGTTCAGCTCTTTTGAGAAGATATACTTCAAACTTTTATGATCGGTGTAAATAATGAACTCCTCATACAAGTAGTGCCTTCATATCTTTAGCACAAAAACAATTACGACCGACTCCAAGTTATGAGTCAGATATCTCTACTCATTAATCTTTTAGCTAACAAGGCCCCATAAGCGATCGCCTTCCCATGCTACATCAACACAGCCAAATCTCTTCAGTGAAGCATCATAGTAAACCCCAAATCCACCTAAACCCAGTGGAATCATTAGAATCAGTGCTAAAGTCAAGCACTGCTTCAACTCCTAGAACCACCCTTGCTCTCAAGGATTGGAGCAAACAAGCTTGATGCCCTTCTGCATCAACTTCGTCAACGGAGTGGCTACACTAGAATAACACCCTACAAATCTCTTGTAGTATCTGGCTAAGTCGAGAAATCTCTTCACCTTAGTTGGATTGGTCGGATGAGCCCAATCCATCATTCCCTCAATCTTAGATGGGTCCATGGACACTCCATCTCTCGAAATGACATGAGCTAAGAAAGCAACTTCTTACGGTCAGAACTCGCACTTCTTTAATTTAGCATACAAGTGCTCCTCACACAATCTCTATAGCACAATCCCCAAATGTTCCTCTTGCTCAATAGCATCATTAGCATGTCGTTGATAAAAACTATGATGAAACCATCCAAGAATGGTTTGAATACCTTGTTCATCGAGTCCATCAACGCAACAAATGCATTTGTTTGACCGAAGGGCATCACTAGAAACTTGTGATGTCCGTATCTAGAGTGAAAAGTCGTCTTCTTGATGTCGCTCTCCTTGATCCTCAACTAGTGATAACTAGAACCTAGTTTTTCTTTGAAAACACGATAGCCGTTGCAACTAGTTGAAAAGGTCGTCAATCCAAGGCAACGGGTACTTATTTTTTATGGTTATTTTACTACGCTCCGTATAGTAGATGCACAGGCGCATCAACCCAGCTTTCTTCTTAACAAATGATACAGGTGCTCCCCATGAAGAAACGCTGGGCCTAATGAAGCCCTAGTCAAGAAGGTCCTATAACTGAAGCTTAAGGTCTTTCAACTCAATAGGCACATCTTGTAAGGTGCTCTCGAAATCGGTGCAGTTCCCAACAATATATCTATACTAAACTCAATCTCACGCTTCGAAGGTACTCCTGGCAGCTCATCAAAGAAGACATCTGCAAATTCTTGAACATTAGCAATATCCTCCACCTACTGCTTGCTCAGTGTTGTCGAAGACATGAAAGCCAAGAAGCCTTGGCACCTGCCATGCAAAGTTGGCGTGCATGTAGTGCTGAAATTGTAGGAGTTGTCACACAACTCCTGATATTGCGAAACTCAAACTCCACAATCACCAGAATAGAAAAGGTCACGACCTTCCGAAAGCAGTCAACATGAGCATGGTTGGTAGCTTGCCAATCCATCCCTAAGATTACATCAAAACTAACCATCCTTGACGAAATCAGGTCAGCTAGCACCTCACTGTTTTTTCCACTGCAATGTAGGAGTAATATATAAGGCCGAGCTATTTTATATGATTAGTAGCAGAAGCGGAGATGTGGGGATTAATTTTGGGTTAATAGTAATTAGTGTATGGTAGGAAGACGCAGTTAGGGGGCAATGTGATGCGGAAGTGACCAATAAGAACTTAAAGGGAGTGATGAAATTACATGTTGCCGTCAGACATGGTAATGAAGATTGACCTGGCAATTTTCATTTCATTATATGCTTTATTGCAGGCAACAAAACGTAATTTTAATATCTTGGTACAATGTTAAGGTTTTATTATGATCTATATGTCATGTATCAAGTTACATGAACAACTTTTGGCCCTCTGTTTAATGGAATGGTGAAGTTGCTTACATCTAATCCTTGCCAGGCCTTATGATGTTAGAGCCTTGTCCACGTAGTGGCCTTTTTTTTCTTGACAAATTTTTGACTTGATAAAATAGAATATTGGTGAAACAATATTAGATAAATGGTGTATATCTTCTCCCCATGAGGAAACTTGCCAAAATAGAATACTGGTGAAACAATATTAGATCAATGGTTTATATCTTCTCCCCATGAGGAGTCCTAAGATTTACCTTTAACTCAAGCTTTAGATGTTTCTTTACCGCAGTAACAGTTTAATGCTTTTTTTTTAAAAAAAAAAACTTCTGAAAGAAAGTAATTTCTGTCATTCTCTCCTTTCCCACCCTAATTACTCCTCCCATCTACAAACCCGTTGCTCCTTTGGCTAAGATGCAAAACATGTTTTCCATCATATGGCCAACTGTTGTGATCTTTTCTGTATAACAAAGTCCACCTTTTGTTGTTGATACATGAAACTGCACAGGTAGTTGCTCCATCCAACACTGATTTATTGTGTTCCTGCAGACTGATGCAGCAACAAACAAGTCTCATGCCAAGGGAACTGAGAAGGGCCCCAAGGATGTGAAGAATGTTCAATCCATATGGTGTGAAGCTTGCCAAGTTAGCTGTAACAGTGATGACGTCTTCATTATTCACAAATTGGGCAAGAAACACCAGAAGAATTTGGAGAAGCTTCAGAATTCAGAGAGTGCCACCACCTTGACAAATTGTGCTATTGGACCAGTGAAGAGCCCTCAATCTAGTAATGCCTACTGCTCTCATTCCAAGCGGCTGGAGAAGAAAGCTGTTCAAATTAAGATCCATGAAGATCTGGAAACAAAAAAACGGAAGATCATGGAAAGTGGGGTAGCAGCAGATGCTGTTAGAACTTGTACAGTGTGCAATGTGGTTTGCCCAAGTGAGGTAGTCTTCCGTTCTCATCTTGCCGGCCAAAAGCATGCTGCCATGCAACAGCAGAAAAATGCAGAAGTTGAAATGGGATACATCTGCAATCAACTTGTGACAGAGAAAACGAAGGCAGAAGCAAAATGACCTAGCTTTGCTGTGCGTCTTTAGTATGAGATTTAAGGAACTCTTCATTTTGGATTAATCAATTCTTGATTGCTGAGGGATACCAACATTTTACTACATTCCGAATTAGATAGTCAGAAACAATATCACATCCTGCATCTTCGTGTGGGAATATATGATAGGTGGCATCGGTAGAGCAGTAGTTTTGCTGGCTGGTGCTGCTGCTAGTTGGGCAGTGATGCTGTGCTGTATGAAGATCATAACCTACTGAGGTTATTTGCAGGTTTTATAACAAAATACATCAAACCCAGCACATTGGAGTCGGGGGGACATGCAAAGTTTAATGCATCATAATAACGTGGCCTCCTCTTTCGTTTGGTGTGATAAGATGTAATGCTACAAGAACAACAAAAATAGGCCCATTGTGTATTGTATTTTTTTTTTTAATTGATTACATTTCGAAATGGAGTATGGGATTCTGAGCCCTATCTGTGTTCATGGGAACTGGCGGTTTTGTATTTAGAAGTGGACTTCGATTATATAGTCTCTCTTAACAATGCACGCAAGGAAAACGTTTACACGAAGGTAAATGTGTAAACAACAATTCACAAAGCATGCTGGGTAAACAAGTTGGTGTTGACGCTTGATTAACAGGTGGCATGTTCGGGCGGGCAGGCCGGCCGGCCAGGCATCCAGGACCTTGAGTTCCATATGGAAAATGAGTGTAATGCTACCACCGTTGGTCGGTTCTCAGAATTCGGGGTCTCTCGCTCGGCTGAATTTCTTGATGTTGTCCAATCCTTCAACGAGTACAAGTAGACCGATTCAGCCGATCCTCGGATGGGGAGTATCAAACTATTAAATAGGTTCTGGGGACTGTCGAGTATTCCAAATGCAGAACCTTGTGAAACCGAGCTACTGATCGAGTCCATCCATAGAAAAATCAACAAAATTATACAAGCTGGGGTTGCAGAGGAGAGGACCAACAATTCGAAAATAAAGAACCGTCCTGCTATTTTATTTTCTCCATCCGTGAGAAGATTTCCGTGTGTTGGAAAAAGAATTTTCCAGTGGGCGTTTGCATATACGTTAGAATTTGAGACTTTATAATTTTGTTCATATCAAATTTTGTAAAAGCTAGTAAGAGCAAAGGTAACATGCCTAGTTTTACTAAATACTGAACATTTATACAGTTGGTGGATTGCTTATTTAAACAATTTTTCGTTTTCGATTTTACTTACATATATTTATATTGGGATGTACATGGAGCTACGTCTCTAAAAATTTTTCACCTGTTATTTATATTATGATTTACTTACAGGAAAAACTATATATAATTCATTTTTCATATGCATCATCAAAATTTGATCCTTATATTATAAAAATTGGAACTGTATTTGTTATATTTTATTTTAGCTAACTAGAAGGAGGACTCGCATCCCAATTGAAGTAAAATATATTAGAATTTTCCCACGCCAACTATCATGATTCCTCCCAACGAAACAACCCCAAACCATTGAAGTTGCAAATAATTAGTGATTTGCCTTCTTTTGTTCCGATTAATTAAAAAAAGATGCCTTCATGGAATGAATATGATTCCTACTATAAGATGATAATCTATATGTTTTAGGCATATACAACCATGTCATAAGATTTTGGCTTCCAGAGTAAACCTTCAGAAAAACCAATATAAAGAGGAGAGAAACACACACACATATATATACATTGTAGCTACTGCAACAATCACCACACCTACTGAGGAGCTAATCCAATAATTCCGAACAAAGGCTTTGGATCCAATGATGATGACGACGAAGAAGAATTCCTTATCAATGGCAGTAGCTTTTGTCCTCCTCTGCAGCCTTCTGATCCACAGCGCAACGCAGGCTGTCCGAGCAAGTGCCCGCCTTCGGTTCACTGTTGAGCCACAAGATATCAAACCACCTCTGTTCGTGATCGTCACAGGTATTGAAACATATTGGGAAACTTTGCTTCTTTACCCACATGGTGATAGTTATCCAAGGACGCAGAATTCTTTTTCTTGTCTTGGATCCGATAACATTACATGGCATGTTTTAAATGCTAATATATTTTTTAGGTTTTGTTTTTTGTGAAAAGAGACGGGTTCCTAGCTTTTTCTTTTTTGGCAGAGTACACACATTCTCAGCTTCTCAATTCTTTCAGCTTCACTAATCTTTCCACCTCCTCAGAATCTCAACAGCCTCCATCTTTTCAGCAGCCAAGGAATATCGACAGGCCCCTTCATTCTCTACGTAAGGAGACCTAAGCAATGAGAGAAAAGTGCGTAGAGCCAAGGCAAACAGAAAACCCAGGCCGCGAGGTGTGTGCAGTGAAGCTGAGAGAAACGTAGAAAGAGAGAGCGAGAGAGCACTCTGAAGGTTGAGAGAGGGAAAAATATCAAGAGTAGTTGTAAAATTTTCCCACTTTATAAATTCTCCACGTTAATTGTCAACATAGATTAAATTAATCAAACCACATTATATTCCGTGTTCTTACATTGTTTTCATGCCATCTATTTCTTAAGATACATATATATATATAGGCCAAAGATTAAGATGCAATAAAATATGAAAAATGTCATTTATTTCATTTCAGTATTGCTATTCATATATTACAATATCACGCATATAAAACAAACGATCATATTTACAGTAAAATCACCCTCCTGCGTACAATTATGTATGTATGTATGTATGGATATTTATGTAGACAAACGTAGTGACTTCACTCGTTAAGAGCTCCTCCTCCTCAGTTTCTCAGTTGCTCTTGTTGTCTGTAGGGTGCAACAATGACTGTGATACAGCTTGCTGCAATTGTGTTGTTGAGAAGCAACCGCCGGTCTGCGTACAGTGCTGCGGGGAAGAGCCATGATAAGCCTCTCAAGTCTCAACATTTTCCTCTCAGCTCATTTTATGGAAAATTAAATTGCCTTAATCAATCACGCACGCTCATCTTCTACGTATAAAGTGTAGCACAACAGATTAACTCTGTGCATGTAAGCAAGATAAAGCTAATTTCTAGTTTGTGGGTGGAGGAAGCACTACTATATATATGTTCATTCAGAAGTTGTTGACTGATTACATGTGATAGACAAGTTTTTTATTACATTCGATCTTAATTTTACCTGTGTGAATAATTTGCAAGTATAAAATGGGATTGTAATCATTTTAGGGTCTCGGTTAATTCTGGTGTATGTCTTAAGTAGCTGGGGATGAGATTGAGTTGCGTTTAGGTCACTTATTTGAGTTAATTTTGTCTAAGAAAAAAGGTTCAAGGTAGCCCAAGTGAAGTGATGACATTTTACTTGAAACATAATAAAAAAAGAAAAAATA
>JAODPA010066993.1:0-10725 GCA_025585075.1 Nepenthes mirabilis
CAAATCAGTAATTGGTCTTCGAACTTTTTAGAAGGTAAAGGGGAACGTAAGCAATGAGAAGATGAAGAGTATTTGTGATGGGGGTTGTGCTCTCGATGGGAGAGGATTTCTGCGACTCGTGAGGAGCGCTATTTCTCCGCACTATGTCCGTGAAGAACGTAGTGAGAGAGGGAGAGTCTGAGTTTTGCAACCGTGGGGGCTTTCAGAAATGTCAGAGCGCTGCGTGAGCTTATGAGAGCATCTTTTTAGTAGAGAAGTAAGCCTCTATAGTCAGAGAAGTGAAGGTGCTATGGAGTGAAGATTCCATAGGCTTTTATAAATGAGATATTGGGCAACCTTCCTTGGATAAGAAGACTTGATTCCAGAATCCTATTGGGATTACTTCCTTTCCTAGCACTGAGCTTTAATGGCGGTAACAGATCCAGGGATTACTTACTTTCCTTCTGTGCTTTGTTACCGTTAGGGTTTGTTGTGAATAAGAAGATATAATCTTACACTTTTCTTATTGGACATGTGCTGAATCTGCTGGCATCCATTACATTGAAGATTGCCTCCTGGGAGGGCATGAAATTAGGAAAGAGAGTCGTTGCTGGTCGTGTACGGAGGTGTGGGCCCAACTAGGCCTAACCCACGTGAGGCTTGCTCCTAGGTCAGCCTACTATAATGCTTCCGGTCAATAGAAATATTAACCATTTCTAAGAGTCTGTTAACTGTCCAACTTGGCCTTTTATCTGGTCATCGTTTGGTGTTGACCGTCTAAGCGCACATATGGGCTCTTATGGATCTGGGTCGTTTCTCTTCCTTGGGCCAGCCCACTATGGACATTACCATTACTAGCCCCCCATACTAGTGATCTGAATTCTGACCTCCAGTATATTAACAATGGGACATGTTTGGCTGTCGTCTATTACGATCTACTGGACTGGCAGTGGAAACATTGGCTGAAATTGTCGACCGTCTAGGGCAAAGACCGAAGTACTTCTGAAGAGTTGACCAGATTTATTGACCGTCCAGGCCAAAATTTGGAGAACTACGAAAGGAAACATTGATCAAATTTGTTGACCATTTTAGCCAAAATCCAAAAAACTGCTAAAAGGACTATTGACCGGATTCGCTGACAGTCTGGGCCAAAATTCGGAGAACTGATGAAAGAAATGTTGACCGAATTCGTTGACTGTCTAGACCAAAATTTAAAGAATTGATGAAGGGAATGTTGATCGGATTCGTTGACTATCTAGGCCAAAATCCGGAGAACCTGTGGGAATTGGAACGACGCGCCATCCTCAGTCGGCCTATTAGTCAAAAAGGCGGTCACGTGTTTGTATGCAATGAATTTAAGATCCCGATAATTAATACCCTAGAGGATTTGATTCGACTACACCCGTTCTAGAAACGACACGCGACAGTAATGATGGCGTACATTTACGAGACGGTTAGCATGCTCTGCATTCACACTGCCCTTTAAGTTGTCCATCCGACTTTCAATTTTCCACGCTTGTCTTCATCTTCCCTTACTGTAAAATTTCTAAGTGTTCTGCCACTTCTTATGCTTCCACATCCATGGCTTCTTCCATTACGGAAATTATTTTGATCCTCAGAGAAACTGATGTGAACGAGCTGTACGTGGAGCACAACATCCCTAAAGAGATCGCCTTCCGAGTTCCTGGCAAGGAGGATAGGGTGTGCTCGCCGCCTGAAGGCTATGTAACCATCTATGAGGCCCACTTGAGGAGTGGGCTGCATGTTCCGGTCCCTGATGAATTGCTGGCAATTTTCACGGCTATTCAAGTTCCAATCGCACAGTTCCACACGAACATCATCCGGTACTTAGGATCCTTCTGCATATTTCTTCGTCATCACTTGAGATGGTTGACCGTGGCGATGGTAAGAGGGCTTTTCAAGTTTAACCAGGATTCGGAGTGGATCTCCCTGGCCCCACGCAGCGGTCACCAGGTCAGCACCGCCATATATGATTCCTTGAAGAATTGGTTCTTCTTTATTCGCATAGGCGAGTCCTAGCCGTTGGCCAGGGAGTGGGGCAAGGTACCCGAGATTTACATCGGGACTCCTTCTGATGAGGAAACGGGGTCCCTGGAATGGCTGTTCAAGATGGTAGAGGACCATCTTGTGGAGTTCCGGAGAGACCATCTGGTCTCTCGTGCTGAGGCCAAGAAAGCCAAGTGGGGGCCTCTTTCTCCTAAGCAGAAAATGAGGGAGCCTCCCTCCCAGGAAGAGGAAGGCTGGGCCGTCGTGATCGGAGTGCCACCCAGCGAGGGGTTTCCCGAAAGACCAATGGTGAAAAGAATGGTGATGCCCTCTTCATCCTTCTCCCCCAAGCCAAGGAGTATACTGGCTGGCTAGCTTTCAGGAGTTGGCAACAGCTCTAACCTGGGCACCGCTGAGTTTGTCGTTGTGGCCTATAGAGCCAGGTCGCATTCCTCTACCAATTGCGTCATTCTGGCCCTACCACAGCCAGAGCGCCGAGCGCCATTGGAGCCTCCTTCGGAGCCCACAGTGGAGCAGGCCATTGATCTGCCGGAGGAGATTCCATCCGGGGAACCCAAGGAGGCACCTACAATGCCTCCAGCTACATCGATCACTATGTTATCAGAAGAGCCTGTTTCTGGGGAGTTTCAGGAGGCACAAGGTGCACCAATCGCTGACAAGCCTGCTCAGGCAATTGGTTTGACTACGGAGAGGCAGGAAGAGTCCTCCGCTAGGGAGCCGGCGAGGATGGAGGACCTTTCAAAGGAGTTATCGGAGGAGCCTGTGGCGAAGGCTACTGCTAGGCCTACCCATGAGGGTCCCATTTCTAGTCCTTCGCCGCCAGAGGCAAGGTTGCGCGTCAAACTAGAAAGGCCGGTACAAAGGATTTGGAAGGTAGACTCTTATAATTTGCTTTGTCTTTAAATTTGTCGTCGCTGACACTTATCGTTTTCGTAGACTGATAAAGTTGTGAACGCAATTATTAAGGTGCTTGGCCAGAGAGACAGGGTGATCTCTGATAAGGATACGGAGATCGCTTGGCTTGATGCGGAGTTAGAGGCGCTAAACATGGAGCACCGGGAGAATGCAGTCGTCCTAGAGTTTATGCTGGCCGGCCTAGAGGCAGAGAATGCCAGGTTAAGAGAGGAAAATGCCGGCTTGAGGGAAGCTATAGTAGCCAGCCTGGTGGAGGAGAATGCCCGGTTGAAAGAGGAGAATGCCTCGTTGAAAGAGGAGAATGCCCACCTGAAAGAAAAGGCTGAACGAGCTGTAGGTGTATTAACCAGATCGCGAAGTAGATAACTACCTTGGAGAATGAGTTGACTACTCACATTCGTCCCCACGAGATCTCAAACATGTTGTTGGCTCGATTATGAGAGGGGGTCTATGTCAGCCGGCGCATTGCACGGCTGATTGACCCCAATTTTTCAGTTGAGTTTCTTAACCTAGTGAACCGTTCTGTTCAACGTCGTGAGAGCCTTATAGGGGCCACCATCGCCTCCTTCCGGGCACTCCGCTCCTCCTTATCTTTTTGTAGTCTTATTGTCCTTTTGTTTACTGATGTAATTTCATTACAAGTAATAAAACGAGTAACTATTTTATCGTTGCTGAGTGTTACGCCTTCATTGTTATTTTCTTTTTGAGTTTGTCTGTCCAGCCAACTTGGTGTGTTACTCGTGAGTTGACCGTCCGCCTCGTTGCCAGTGCATTTTGGAAGAGTTGGGTCCTTGTGAAAGCACCAAGGCAATTTTTGATGTCATGCCAAGCTTGCTTAGTACTTGCGGGTGAGTGAAAACTTGGTGGAGTGGCCCAAGCATTGACTTGGGTAGCCCGCTTTTGTGAGGATTTCTTTGCTACTGTCGACCATTATTGACTAATCACGCTATCCCCTTGTAAAAGTCGTCGTCGCGTATGCTACTCGAGTTCCCTAAGATTTTGACTGTAAATAGGCCATTTGGATGACCAAGGTTTATATACAACCGCTTATGAGCCGCCTAGATATTAGGGTTTAAATTCGACCACTTATGGACCACTCAGATGACCAAGATTTTAAGTACGATCACTCATGGGCCCCTTGAATGATCAGGGTTTAAATACGATCGCTCGTGGGCCGCATGAATGACCAGGGTTTAGTAACGAGCGAGTAAAGATTCGCCCGACTTAGGGGTAGTCCATTAGCCCTTCAATGAAAAGGATATACAAACATGTAAACATGTACAAAAAAGGAAGAAAACAAAATGCATCATACAAAAGAGGATACTTGGTTTATTACTTGAAAATTAAGTACATAGACTTACATACAGACACGTGAACTACGCACCTAGACCCTTATTGGAAGTAGCGTTTGAGTGGATCGTGTTCCATGTCCGTAGAACTAACTTGCCATCTTGGTTCCAGAACTTGTACGCTCCGTTCCGCAAGACGGTGAAGACTAGGAAATGTTCTTCCTAATTTGGGGAGAGCTTATTCTAGTTGGCAACCTTGCCCATACCCTCAATGCTCCGCAAAACCAAATCTTCAACGTTGAACTGTCGCACCTTTACCTTCTTGTTGTAGCAGCGAGCGATTTATTGTTGGTAGGCTGCAATCCACATCCTGGTAGCATTGCGGGTTTCCTCTAACAAGTCTAGGTGCTCCCAAATTTTTTGGGAGTTATCTTGCGGGTCGAAGAATTTGACTCTAAGACTTAGAAACCCAATCTCAACCGGGATTACTGCTTCAATCCCATAGTAGAGATTGAAGGATGTCGCGCGAGTTGGCGCCTTTGGAGTTGTCTGGTAAGATCAGAGAATGAAGGGTAGCTCGTCCACCCAGGAGCCCCCTGTGTCCTCAAACTTGGTCTTAAGACCGTAGAGTAGCATGCGGTTTGTGACCTCTATCTATCCATTCGCTTGAGGGTATGACACCGAAGTGTAGGCCAGCCTAATGTCTAGGTTGGCAGAATACTTGGTGAAGCATTTTCTAGAAAATTGGGTTCTGTTTCTAGTCACTATAACCTCTAGAACGCCAAACTTACTGTTTATATTCTGGCGAACGAATTCAAGAGCATTGTACTCCGTTATCTTGGCTAGCGGGATGGTCTCGACCCACTTGGTGAAGTTGTCGATGCCTACAATAATAAACTTTCTTTACCGTATTGCAATGGAAAACAAGTTGAGAATGTCAAGCCCCATTGCGCGAAGGGTCAAGGAGCCTTGAGAAATTTCAACTCGGTGGACAGCTAGTGGTGAAGATTGCCATAAAACTAGCAACTCTTACACTTCTTCACAAACTCGAGTGCATCATTCTTCATTAACGGCCAGTAGTAACCCTATCGCATGATCTTGAATGCCAAATTCTTGTCGCCGACGTGCAATCTGCAAATCCTCAGGTGAACTTCACCCCAAGGCGTAGTCGGCCTCCTCGGGGGTGAGGCACCGGAGGTACGGAGTCAAGTAGTTACGATGATATAGCCGTCCATCGACTATAGTGTACCAGCCGGTCATCTTCTTGATAAGCTTGGCTTTATCTGTGTGTTCTGGGAGTGCTACGTCTGCAAGGTATCTTTGATATGGGGTCATCCAATTTTCTGCCCTAGAGATCTGCATCGCTTCTTATTTCTCTATGTTGGGAGCGCTCAGAACTTCTCGCATGTCCCTTAAGTACTGCTCTAAGTTTTCGACCATCGCCACTCTGACTAATTAGTCATCCTTCCAATTCTCAATCCTGGGAACGTAGACCAAAGTTAGCCACTCGAATCTCGAGGCGATTTCCTTTACTTTGGCCAAGTATTTGGCAAAGTGTGGGTTGCTCGCCTTGAAACTCCCGTTAACTTTGTTGACGACTACCTCAAAGTCACTGTAGACTGTTTGTCGCTTGGCTGAGCACTCTTTAGCTAGTCTTAATCCGGCTAACAGGACTTCATATTTGACAACGTTATTGGTAGTTGTAAAGTCGAGTCTAAGGGAGTGTTTCACCTCAAACCCGTCAAGGATCTTAATGACCACCCCAGCACCGCTGCCTGAGTCTGTAGACGATCTTTCTACATCGAAGACCCATTCTGGCACTCCCTCTTGTTGTTTTGTGTCTTCAATAGGCTATTCTTCAAGAATTGGGATTGTGATCTAGACAATAAAATCGGCCAGAGCCTGCCCCTGGTGGCCGATATGGGCTAAAATTCGATGTCAAACTATCTCAATTCGATAGCCCACTTTACCTACCATCCAAAAATGTCAAGTTTCTGGAGAGTACTCTTCAGAGACTGGTCGGTGAGAACAATCATGCAATGCGATTAGAAATAGCGTCTTAGTTTTCGGGCGAAGAAAATAGGTGCTAAAGATAACTTCTCCATGTGTGGGTAGCGCGTCTCCGGGCTGGTCAACGTCTTGCTCACGTAGTAGACCGGCCGTTGAGTGTCGGAGTCATGGCGTACGAGGACAGAGTTGAGGGCTACCTCTGACACTGTTAGGTACAGGTATAGCTCCTTTTCATCCTTGAGTGACATTAACAATGATGGATTGGCCAGATACCGCTTCAACCCATCGAAGGCTGCCTGGCATTCCACTATCTATTGGAACCCATTTGATTTCGTCCCCCTTAGAACCTTAAAGAAAGGCTGGTGCTTGTCACCTGACTTAGCTAAGAAGTGGTACAACGCCGCCAGTTGTCCGATCAGCTATTGGACATCCTTGACGCTCTACGGTGGAGTCATATCCGCGATGGCCTTTATCTTCTTTGAATTTGCCTCAATCCCCCATTGAGAGATGATGAAACCTAGGAATATTCCCGAGGCCACTCCGAAGACGCACTTGACCGGATTCAATTTCATTTGATGTGCGCGGAACACTTCGAATGATTCAACCAGATCGAAAATATGGTCATTTGTGGTCCTACTCTTGACAAGTATGTCATCGACGTGCACCTCTATATTGCGGCCGATCTGTTTCACAAACATTTTATTTACAAGCCATTGGTAAGTGATTCCTGCATTTTTTAGACCAAATGACATTACCTTATAACAATAAGTGTCTTGGTTCGTCATGAACGAGATGTACTCCTCGTCCTCTAGGCTCATCTAGATTTGATTGTAGCCCGAGTAAGTATCCATAAAACTCAATTGCTTGTGTCTGGATGTAAAATCTACCAGCAAGTTGATCCTGACTAAAGGAAATCTGTCCTTCGGGTAGGCTTTATTAACATCGATAACGTTGACACATATTGGCCATTTTTCGCTTCTTTTCTTCACCAAGATGACGTTGGAGAGTCAGTTCGGGTATTGGACTTTTCTGAGGAAGCCAGCATCCAACAATTTTCTCACTTCCTCCCGGATGGCGACTAATTTTTTCACAGAGTGGTTTCTCCGCTTCTACCAGACAGGTTTGCGGTCAAGATCGAGACCCAACTTGTGGACTATTACTCCGACCGGAATCCAAGGCCTGTCAGCAGGAGTCCATATAAAGATGTCAGTGTTCTGTCACAAAAATGTGATCAACTCATTGTGCAATGTGCTATGAGTGAGCCGCCGATCTACACGCACCTTTTTGGATCCTTCGGGTTCAGTATCGGTTACCTCACCAGACTGCGCTTGCTATAAGGTTGTTTCGTCTCAATGGTCGAGTTTCTCTACCGACTTGGTGCTACCGCTAGGTGCGATCTAGAATATGTAGTATGTCCACCGAGTGACCTTGTCACCTAACACTTCGCTCACACCGTATGACATCGAAAATTTTATCTTAAGGTGCGGTATAGAAGTGACGGCTCCAAACGCTGTTAGGCACGATAGCCTAGTATAGCGTTGTATACAAATAGTAGGTCGACTACCAAGAACGTGAGTGTATGACTCGCCATTCTCGGGTACGCGCCGAGGGTGACCTCCAACTGGATCATCCCCTGGATGGGCACCGACTCGTTGTCAACGCCGTATAGCGAGCCTTTAGTGGGCTTTAACTGACTCATTTTGAAACCAAGTTTAAAAAAAGTATCAAGGTAAAGCAAATCATGTGAATTTTTATTATCAATGAATACTCGTTTCAGTTGGTAGTCGACGCTACCGTCCGAAACGAGTGCGGATACAACAAGAGGATCTGCATGGGGGGAGATTACAGATGCTAAGTCATTATCACTAAAACAAATGACATTGTCCACGGTACGTTACTTCTTCCTCTCAGTCTGTTGCTCCTTGTGGTCCGTCGGATTCTTGATCGGCCGAGTAGTGATCATATTGACCACTCCTACTCCAACCCGATTCCGTGAAGGGGAAGGCTCTGGTCCTTCTCCGCCTACGGTGGTAGAGCTTTGGCTAGGGTTCTTAACGAACATGGTGAGTGGCCTTTCCTGATCAGCTCCTCTATCTCCCGTTGGAGAGTCTTACAGTCATCCGTGGATTGTTCGAGAGATTGATGGAAATCACAGTACTTAGCCAGATTTCCTCCCTCCGCTATCTTAAGTGGTTTTGGCCACATAAGAAACTTTTCCCTATGGATCTACATGTGGATGTTCAAATGTGTGTCGGTCAAGGACATCAGGCTGATCGGCACATAGTCCTTGCACTCTGATGGTCTGGTCCGGTGGTGCTTCTTACGGGAGTGATCACCACCGTTGAATTTTCTCTTTCCCTCTCCAGGGAATGAGTGAGGCTGTTCGGTCTGCTCGGGATACTTAGTCTCATTGGCCTCCTCCACTGCCACATAGGCTCTGATGATGTACTCCGCATCTCAAAAGGTTTGCAGATTCTTATACTCTAGGTGCCTAAAGAAGTCTCCGTATGTCAACGTGGAGATGAAACTTCTCAACTTTATCTCCTCCGTGAGCCTAAAGATCCGTTTGGCCTCCGCCACGAAGCGATCCAGAAATTTTTACGGATTGATGTGGGAGAAGTGCCAATGCTACTTCTCTTCTCAGCGATAGGAGGTGTACTGCTCCAAGAAGAGGTCAATCAGCTCCCTGAAACTCCTGATTGAGTATGAGGGGAGGTGGTGGAACCATATACAAGCATCTCCTTTCAAGGTAAACAGGAAGCAGCAGCACATCGCTCCGTCCTCCAACCCTTGTAGACTCAGATGGGTGCGGAAATGATTGAGGTAATCCACCGGATCAGCGCTCCCATCGTACGAATCAAGGGGTGGCATCTTGAACTTCGTCGGCATTAGACAGTTCAAGATTTTGACGGTGAAAGGAGATCTATCTAGATCAATAATGTGCTCATCATCATTGAACACACGATTCCATATCTTCTCCAATCTCGGATAAGCCCGAGTAGCGTTGGCTGATCTCTTGGAGTTGAGATAAATCCTCAACTCCGTTCTTTTCTGGTGTGGCCAGTAGCCGGTCAACTACTGCCACCAGTAGATCTAATGACCCGAGTGGCTCCCACCTGGGCGTGGGTCTTGGTCTCCCCCGAGAGTATCGAGGGTTCCTTCGTTCCGAACTTTCCTCTGGAGTCATGCTACCAGATCGCTCTTCAAGCCTTGGCCGGCTTTGGGCACGTGAGGACTCCGGTGTCTGAATGTTGGCCGACCTTCTGGATTTTTTGGCCAGCTTTTTCTTCCTCTGCCCTCCTCTCCTGAAAGCCGGTTCAAGGATTGCCGCTGACAGAGCCCCTTGCTGTGAGTGCTCCTAACGGGAGCCGAGTATTTGGAGTATCCTATTGGTATTCTACATGTACTCCACCAGATTTTGAAAGAAGGGTGCAGGCACCCTGTTGACCATCTTGTTGACCATGGCACCAGCAGCATGGTCCTGGTCAGGAGAGGTTACGTCTTTAGCGGGCTCAATAGCTTGTACTCTCGTATTCACCATTTTGGTTGACTTAAACAGTGAAACTGAGAAAGGCTATAAAAAAAAAGGTGGTTGGCTTTTTGTAAGCATTTTCGACAGACGGTGCCATGATGCATCCCTGGATTCAAGTTTCAAATAGATTCAAGTCGATTTGATCGTCTCAATCCAACTCCATTCACCGAATTTGGACCCTACACACCACTACAACAAACGAGAGGTCAGGTGTATGTAGGAGGTTATCCCAACAAAAATACTCTGATACTCAAATCAATAATCGGCCTTTAAACTTTTAAGAATGTAAAGGGGAATGTAAGCAATAAGAAGATGAAGAGTGTTTATGATGAGGGTTGTGCTCTCGATGGGAGAGGCTTTCTACGACTCATGAGGAGTGCTATCTCTCCACACTGTGTTCGCGAGGAACGTAGCGAGAGAGGGAGAGTCAGAGTTCTGTAAGCGTGTGAGTTTTCAGAAATGTCAGAGCGCAATGTGAGCTTATGAGAGTTTCCTTTTAGTAGAGAAGTGAGTCTCTATGGTCTGAGAAGTGAACGTACCCTGGAGTAAAACTCCATGGACTTTTACATATGAGATGCTGGGTGGCCTTTCTTGGGCAAGAAGGCTTGATTCTAGTATCCTGTTGGGATTGCTTCTTTTCCTAGCATGGAGCTTTAATGGCGGTAATGGCTCTAAGGATTACTCGCATTCCTTCTGTACTTTGTTACTGTTAGATTTTGCTATTGACAGGAAGAGAAAATTTGACACTTTTCTCATGAGACGTGCGCTGAATCTGTTGGTGTCCGTTATAGTAAAAATTGTCTTCTGGGAGGGCACAAAATCAGAAAAGATAGCTGTTGCTAGTCGTGTACGAAGGTGTGGGTCCAACTGGGACTGGCCCACGTGAGGCTTGCTCCTAAGCCTGCCTACTATGACGCTTCCAGCGAACAGAAATATTGACCATCTCTGGGAGCCTGTTGACCGCCCAACTTG
>JAODPA010066994.1:0-10968 GCA_025585075.1 Nepenthes mirabilis
AGAGGAAATATGGGAGAAGGCAGTGAATCGAATCGTAGGAGATGCCACACTTAAATAGGCGAAATCTCCCACCAAAAATGATGTCACAACGGAGTTTGAAGGGTCGCGTCGTTTCTGTGCGAGGCAGTGTGCGTCTTTTCTTGATTGAACCCGCCTATAGCACATTATGACAGGCGTCACATCGCGTCATTAAGTCACATGCTACCAGTCATGGCGGTCAAAGCATAATCATAACTGGCTCCGCCGCATGCAACATGGGTCCCGGTTCCAAAGTTAAGTATGTCAAGCCAGCCAGTCGGTGCAGAGAAAATGAAACTGAACAAAGGCAGAGAAATCGACACATTTATGGAATAAATCTCTTTTTATTAATAAATAATTGTTATACAAACGACTAATACAAGGGAGGGAAAAACAAGATACAAAAATCCTGGCTAAGGAACGGGGCCACTAGGAGGGTACTCCATTGTGGGAGAAGTTGACCAGGTTATCACACTCCAAAACCTCATGATTCGTAGGGTTGAGGGCGCCCATTGGAAAGACGGGAACCATCACGGAGACTATCCTCTCGCAGAGGTGAATGCCTTCCCAAAGCCTGGCTTTCAGCGCACCTCCTTTGGACGCAGGCGAGCGGACATCTCGTCTTCAAGCAGGGCATTCTTCGCTCGAAATTCCCCGACCAGCCTCTTAGCTTTGATGGCCTGAGCCTCTGGCCTCCCCATCCTCTCATTTAGCTTAGATAGCTCTGACTTGAGAGCATCATTCTCCTCTCGATCCTTTTGAGCCTGAGTGGCAGCAGTGCTCGATTGGCTCAGGAGATCCCTTAGTCGGAGGATTTCCTCCTCCAGTTTATCGATCATCTTTGCCCGTTGATGCAGGCCCTTCGTCACCGCGTTGACTATCCTCTAGTCCCGCAATTCCAAAAAAAAGCAAAAAAAAGAAGAGAAGTGAAGCGACACTGGCGAAATAAAAAAAAAAAGAGGAAGTTTCCATTAAAGGGATACCGTGAGGAACTTGTGCGTCTTCTTTCCCACCTGCTCGGGGCTATGATGTGGGAGGTCCTCTGATGGCTCAGCTGGAAGGCCAAGCGTAGCAGCTCCCTCAATAGGGACCTCCATCGAAGCGACCTCCAAAATACTCGTCACCGCAGGGAGCAGTGCAGCAGAGAGACTAATATCACCAACACCCATCGACACTGTCGGCAACGCTGCCAGTAATCCCGCATGCTCTTTGGAAACCGGCTATCGGTTGCTCTACGGTTGGCTCCGCCAACTCTATGGCTACGGTCCCCACCAGCTCAACCTCCACCAGCGCGGTTGGTGCCGCAAAAGCACCCGACAGCGTTGGCTCGACAACAGGCTCTCAAGCAGCGACTCCCGTAATGTCCAAATCCAAAAAATTGATAGGTGTCTCCACCTATAATCGCTCACAGACGCCTGCCAGGCGCCCAGCCATGCAAAAATCAGTGGCGGTGGAGGACGAGGAGGAAGGAGAAGTGGGTGCAACCTGCTTCCTTTTAGGGCTACCAAGAGGGTCCCCAACTATCCTCTTGGGCTGTGATGGCACCAGTGATGGAGGTTTTGACTTCTAGACTGGCGAAGGTGGACCTCGACAAGCCCGCCTAACCTCCTTGCGGGACAGCAAGTGGTCCCTCCTGAACTCATGGAGATGTTCCTACACCATCTTCAATAGAGGCTCGACAACCTCCACCTCTTCTCTTGAGGTCCTCTCGGTGAAGACTTTAGGAACATTACCCCAATCATTAGACAAGAGACAATCGTCAGAGACCCTAACATAGAAGAGCCGGTCCTTCCAGTCCTTCACAGACTTATAGATAGCGTTGCTGATCCGCAACTCCCTGGGAGAAAGCGAGATCCAGTCTAAACACTGAGTAAACCGGAATATGACCCTCACAGCCTCCACAGTCAACATCCACGAATGATGGCGAAAGAAAATATAGAGCGAACATAGGTAACGCACAACATTTTTGTGGAGCCTCATGATGGGGACACCAAAGGCCTGGAAAATGTGGAACAGCTCCTCAGAAATAGGAAGAAGAAGCCCACTACGCAAGTAAGTCTCGTATATAGCAATGTGTCTCTCTAGTGGAGAGTAGGCCCTATCGTTCTTCCAAGGAACAACAAACATGATGGAACTCGGAATGTTGTACTGAACATAAAGGGCTTTTGCTGGTGCCAAGAACAGAGTGAATCGCATCTATAGTGGGTGCCATGGGAGCAAGCAGACAAGAGGTAGTAGAACAAGATTAGAAGTGGTTCGAAAGAAGAAGTAGGAAGATGACTTTAACTGCCACTTCGTTTTTATAAAGATTTCTACCGCCAAAACAAAGCATCGCCTTGAAAAGGCGCAGCAATTATAATGGACACTTGTCAAATCTAGAGACAACGCGATCAAGTCATATCTCTCGTTGCATTTATTGTCGGGATTACGGCCGCCTTCTACAACTACACGTGGTAACAATGGGTCGCATAGAGAAGCACGAGACCCCGAGCGGCTCCGCAACTCATCAAGTGCTCAACCGGCGGCGGAATAAAATAATGCGTCCAAGCCACTCCTTTTATTCTCCGGATTCAAGTTGGTCAACGGATCCAGTCAATCTTTATTCCGTCTCCACTTCCTCTTTGCGTTCAAGCGATATGGTCAACGAAACCGGTTAACTATCATTTCGGCTCCGTCCTACTTTTCGAATTCAAGCATAATGGTCATCGGATCCAGTCAACCTTCATTCCGTCTCCACTTCCTCTCCATATTCAAGTTTTATGGTCAACGGAGCCGGTCGATTGCCATTTCGGCTCCATCCCGCTCTCCGGATTCAAGCATTATGGTCAATGGATCTGGTCAACCTTCATTCCGTCTCCACTTCCCCTCCGCATTCAAGCGATATAGTCAACAGAACCAGTCAACTGTCATTCCGGCTCCATCCTGCTCTCCGGATTCAAGCTTTATGGTCAACGGAACCGGTCAATCGACATTCTGGCTCCAGTTCTTCTCCGAATTTGTACGAAGCCGATCAATGGCCATTCTGGCTACGTTTTCTCTCCGGATCCTGGCAGGTTGATCTACAAAGCCGGTCAACCAATGTTCCAACTTCGCCTCACTCCCCAGACCACAAGGGTCTGGTCAACCCCGCCGGTCAATGATCTCCCCTCTTTCTTCTACCAGGCCACCCTGACTCTGAAACTGCGACTTTCCATATGCCAAAACCACCCAGCTAGGACCCACAACTCCTCGGCCATTCCGAAGCACAAAATAACAATAATGGCAGCAATAAAAACAATAAAATATGAACGATAACGAGAGACAAGGAAGCAACGAGAAAATTGTTGGCATAAACAGCGGCAAGTTTTCTCATTAAGTTTTTCCTTACAAGTTACACAACCTTCAAAGGCAATTGTGCAACGAAACAGCAGTGACGGGGAAAGAGAAAGAGGGTAATACATAAGCAGTCCATCCTGAAGGCCCTTCTCCAAGCTCTCAAATGAAGTACTGAGATTCGAATGTGGGTTCAAATCTTGTCGGCAACCACCCATGCAAAAAGGGGTGATTAAAGCGGCCTCTTGCATAAAAAGGAGCGACCAAAGCAGCCTAAGCATTATGACTCAAAATGATAATGTCAGAGAACATGAATGACCTAAGTTCTAAGCCGGCAACCGGAGCGGTGAGCTCCCGAGTGATGTCAAGCTCCCGTACCATCTTACCAGGTATTGAGGGGGACAATGCTGAGAAGCGTCAAAACTCCTGATTTATAGCACATGAGGAAGCAGACGGAACACTAAACGCCAAATGACCACCAAACTGGCGAATCTGTGGAGAATCGAAAAACAAATGGGCCACGCCAATAACAGTGAAAAAAATTCGGGTCAAACTTGACAAGAGAACACGCCAGTTGCATCCCATCAGGAACATGTTGAAGGTCAAAACTTTAGGCCACCGGCATAGGTGGTTAGTGATGAGGACGGTTGAAGCGGGTAGGGCTAAAGAGACAAGCGACCCAGAAAGTATCGCGGTCTACTTGTCCAAAGGACGGTCAATGCCCCAATTGACCGGAGAAGGATCTCAAGCAACCGAATGCAATCCCAGACAGACACAGCCCGAACTGAAATTTGCCCATAAGCCCTTTTCTGTGCGCATTGTTCATCAGCCCTAATTGGCGGCGATGCTGAGGATCCCCCCAAATGACAATCTCCTATGTAACGGAAACCCACCAAATCAAAGTAAATCGGAAAAGAAAACCCTTAGAATGGCGCATGACTCATAACGGCAATTTCAACATTCACGGCGTGTGACATCACCGCGGAGGAAAAAATCCTCTTTCATAACCGTTGCAACCTTGAATGGTGCCCGCATCCACATTGAGAATGGAAAGGATCTTATCAGAGGACGGGCATCCCGCCTCACTATCTAAGAAAGGTAGCAAAGACCCACAACTATAAAAAGCCTTGGGGACGCACTCCATAGACATATTCTCTGGCATACTCAAACTCGTACAAGCTTTCCTTCTTATTCTCGAAAGACAAATTACTAACTTGAGAGTCGGAGGTTAAATCGGGAAGCGAGTTTCGCCATTTTTCTCAAATTTCTTATCATCTGTTATGATGTGTAGGATTTAAGACGTACAGGACGGAGGCCGGACCAGGCATCAACACGATCCCAGGGAGAAGTTGAATCCGAATTCATCCAAGATTCGGATTTAAGAATTCAGAATCACGATGCATCAATTTGATCGAAAATTATTTGATATTCTCAATATTTAAAGAAAATTATAAAAAAGATAAATATATATTTGATTATATTTTATCTAACCAACGGAACCCCCTTCGACACGGGATGGGTGTGCGTGTTTACGAAGTTTCACTTTTCATGATCATGCTGAAAAGTAAATGGTAAAATAATGGATGGCGAAGGCGAAGGCTAAGGCGAAGAAAACATATAGAAGAGAGGCGCAAACAGAAGACCAGAATTGAGTAGAATTTCAGGGCTGAAGTTGCAGATATTGCTTGAAACCGTTTCCCATTGTTTCATCTGGTACTCTCTCTCTCTCTCTCTCTTCTCTGCTATTTCTCGTTCTTCCTCTATCTATGGGTGATTTTCTTATGTCTCGATTTTAGGGTTGAATAATTTAAGCTGAATTTTGGGAATTTGCTTACCTAACACATTTTTGGCTCATATAACTGCAGGTGAAATGTTCATATGAATTGTAATTGATCTTAAATTAATGGAAAATATCTTTTTTTTTTTTTTTGTGATTTTGCTCCTTTTTTTTTTAAGTATCGTCTATTTATCTCCAAAATACACACGTATTTAATATTTTCATTCTTTGATGTATTTTGACATTATATGGAGACTACTATAATGGGTTCAACTTGGCTTGAATTTTTTTTTTCCCCTACTATAACTTAGTATTAAATTAAAGTTTAAGAACAAATCGGAAAGAATAAAAGTGGAAAATAAAATTGAGATGAAACAGAATTTTGGAGAATTTTTTTTTTAATATTTAATCCTTGAAGAAGTAGCTGGATGTAGAAATTGAGCTTCGGTCGGTTCATTTGTGGGGAGCACTAGTTTTTTGTTTTGGGATAGAAATGCCCTGATATACCTTAATTTGATTGTTTTTTAAGAGGATTATAGTCACCATATCTTTTCAACAGTTTCAAAGGAGGATGGAGATAAATGCTAGGTGGATTCATGCTTTTGCCTCATGACATTCAGTCTCACATTGCATATTCAAGAAGTTAAAAGGCAGAAAGGCTGATCACATGATAACTATTCAAGGCTGAGTTGCCTAAGGAGCCAAACGGATAAGTTGCCTGGTGCTATGAGCTCGGGTTGCTGCAAGCGGATTCTAAGGCCTTCAATTCATACTCTCTTGATTTTAGTATGTGTTAGATCTCGAGTTTAGTTGACATGACGCCTTTTCCCTAGATGGGAAAAGCCAATTGGATAAGGGTTTTTCACTCAAATCCTATTTATGATTTCTTGTAATTTCTTTCTATCTTGTTGCTGTTTGTGTCGTCCGTTTTTATTGGATTTGTCATGACACTAGAACATTTTCATGTACCCTCTTCAAAACCATCCATCTGATATATTTGCTAATATAAAGACAATGCATTATTCTTGGTCTATTCTAAGGCCATGAATTCATACACTCCTGATCTCGAGTCTATTTGACAGGAGGCCTTTTCCCGAGATGGGAAAAGCTTATCGGATAATTGTTTCCCACTCAAATCCTATATATGATTCTCTTATTTTTTTCACTATCTTGTTGCTGTTTGTCTATGTTTTCTAGGATTCTTGAGTTTGTCATGACAGTAGAACTTCGTTATTTGTCTTCATTGAAACCGTCCATCTGGTATCATTGCTAGTATAATAACAGTGCATTATTCTTAGTCCATTCTAAGGCTGTGAATTTATACACTCTGGATCTAGGCATCTCTTAGATCTCGAGTCCAGTTGACATGAGGCCTTTTCCTGAGATTGGAATAGCCGATTGGATAAGGGTTTCCCACACAAATCCTGTGTATGGTTTCTCTTATTTTCTATTTATCTTGTTGCTGTTTGTGTCCTGAGTTTTTTAAGATTTTTGGGTTTTTTATGTCACTAGAATGTCTTTGTTTAGCCTCATTGAAACCATCCATCTGATGTAATTGCTAGTGTAATGACTGTGCATTATTCTTTAGTCTATTCTAAGGCTGTGGATTCGTACACCTTAAATTTAAGTATCTCGTAGACCTTGAGTCTAGTTGACTTGAGGCCTTTTCCCAAGATGGGAAAAACTGATTGGATAAGGGTTTTCCACTCAAATCCTGCAAACAATTTCTCTTATTTTCTCTCTATCTTGCTGCTGTTTGTGTCCTATGTTTTTGAGGATTCTTTGGTTTGTCTTGACACTAGAACATCTCTATTTATCCTCATCGAAACCATCCATCTGATATAATTTCTAATATAAAGACAGTGCATTATTCTTAGTCTATTCTAAGGCTGTGAGTTTGTACACTCTGGATCTAAGTATCTTTTAGGTCTCGAGTCCTGTTGACATGATGCCTTTTCCTGAGATGGTAAAAGCTTATTGGATAATTGCTTCCCACTTAAATCCTGTATGCGATATCTCTGATTTTCCCTCTATGTAGTTGCTGTTTGTCCTATGTTTTTGAGGATTCTTGGGATTTGTGTGTGTGTGTGTGACACGAGAACATCTTTATTTATCCTCATCGAAATCATCCATCTAATATAATTGCAAGGATAACGACATGGCATTATTCCTGGCCCTCCTTCCAACATTTTGAACAAGAAGATGCAGATGTTGCATCTATGTTTTGCTGTGGTGACTTTGCTGTAATTTTGGGTTATTTAGAGTTCTATGAATGTGAGATGCTGGGTGATATTACAAAATTCAAGTCTAGCTTTATAAAAGCTTTGTTTATTACATTTTGAACATTGTCAAATTGTGGTGTTTTTTTTTTTTTTTTTGGTTGTTTAGGAACGTTTGTATTCATCTGTCTCTGATGTAAAGATAGGTTTCTTCTGTTACTATTGAGANAAATCCTGCAAACAATTTCTCTTATTTTCTCTCTATCTTGCTGCTGTTTGTGTCCTATGTTTTTGAGGATTCTTTGGTTTTGCTTGACACTAGAACATCTCTATTTATCCTCATCGAAACCATTCATCTGATATAATTTCTAATATAAAGACAGTGCATTATTATTAGTCTATTCTAAGGCTGTGAGTTTGTACACTCTGGATCTAAGTATCTTTTAGATCTCGAGTCCTGCTGACACGAGGCCTTTTCCTGAGATGGGAAAAGCTTATTGGATAACTGCTTCCCACTTAAATCCTATATGCGATATCTCTGATTTTCCTTCCATGTAGTTTCTGTTTGTCCTATGTTTTTGAGGATTCTTGGGATTTTTTTTTTTATGTGTGTGTGTGTGTGTGACACGAGAACGTCTTTATTTGTCCTCATCGAAATCATCCATCTAATATAATTGCAAGGATAATGACATGGCATTATTCTTAGCCCTCCTTCCAGTGTTTTGAACAAGAAGATGGAGATGTCGCATCTATGTTTTGCTGAGGTGACTTTGCTGTAATTTTGGGTTATTTAGAGTTCTATGAATGTGAGACGCTGGGTGATATTACAAAATTCAAGTCTAGCTGTATAAAAGCTTTGTTTATTACATTTTGAACATTGTCGAACTGTGGCTTTTTTTTTTTTTTGGTTGTTTAGGAAAGTTTGTATTCATCTGTCTCTGATCTAAAGATAGGTTTCTTCTGTTACTATTGAGAAATCCTTGAATTACTCTAGTTCTGCTGATCCAAAAAGGCAATGCTGGATAAGATGATTTCAATGAAAAACATGGGTTTTTTCGGTGTGTCTGGGGAAGAGTGGGTTCCCATCTTCATGTTCAATGGAGATTGATGCTTCACATTTTGATCTACACCAAAAGAGAAAAGAGTATAGTAGTATACACAAATTTACGTGTAAAAGTATTATACTCGTTGACATATTTGTGCAGCATGCATACACTTCAAATTGCGGTGCAAGATTGACCTAAAACCTCTCTAAATGCTAAGCTGGTTTACGGTGATGGTTCAGGTGAACTGAAATAAGAGTTGCTAGCTCCTGAGTTTCCTTAGAATCTAATGGGCGAAAGATCTTGCAGTCAGGAAAGTCAGCGCCTGTCGTCTATAAAGCTTGTTCCACAAATATTATGTTCGAATTTGGTGGAATCAGGACAGGATCTTTTGGAAAGTGATATGTCCATTAAGAAGTTAGTTGAGGATCTAGAGAGCACTTCAATAGAAACTCAGAGAGAAGCTGCAGCCAAACTCCGGCAGCTTGCAAGGCACAATGTTGGAAACCGAGTTATAATTGCCAACCACTGTGCCATAAGCTTGTTGGTTAATCTGCTCCAATCAACAGATTTTGAGACCCAGGAAAATGCCGTGACAACTCTTCTTAACCTATCACTTGATGGTAACAATAAAGCTGCTATTGTAAACGCAGGTGCAATTGAACCTTTAATCCATGTTCTTTGGACAGGAAACCCAGAAGCGAGGGAGAATTCAGCTGCCACACTGACTAGCCTCTCATCAATTGGTGAAAACCGAGTCAACATAGTGAAATCAGGAGCTATTTGCCCTTTGGTTGAACTGTTAGAAAACGGGTCTCCGAGGGGGAAGAAAGATGCTGCCATTGCTTTGTATAATTTGTCTTTGTCTCGTGAAAACCGCGCAATGATTGTAGAAGCCAATGCTGTATGTCATCTTATTGAGTTAATGGATCCAGCTACTGGTCTCCCCGACAAGGCTGTTGCTGCTGTTTTGGCTAATCTTGCCTCGATTCCTGAGGGGCGGACTGCCATTGTCAACGCGGGTGGTATACCTGTTCTAGTCGAACTTGTTGAGTTAGGTTCTGCGAAAGAGAAGGAGTTTGCTGCTGCTGCTCTCCTGCACATCTGCATAAACAGTAGATTCTGCGGTATGGTGGTTCGAGAGGGTGCCGTGCCACCATTAGTGGTTTTGTCGCAGTTAGGAACCCAAAGGGCCAAAGAGAAGGTACAATATTAAATCGTCATTAGACAGTATCAGTATTTGATATATCAGATAATACGTATTGGTAATGAATATGTTAGGAAAAAATTCTAAAAACCATAACTTGATAGAATTTTATACCGATATATATTGGCCAATATCTACATAAGAGTTATGATCAGTTTTATGACTCTGTTTTCGCTATTCAATTTTGTATTGTATATTCTAATAATAAAAACAACTTTAGTGACTTTTGATCAACTCACTCAAGAATTACCAGTCTGCCTTTTCCTGTCTTTCTTCCGTACATAACTTGCATTTCCTCGTAAGTATTTCATTTAATATATATTTTGTATTCGAAATATCTTAAACGTCATTATCTCATCTTATATTTTTTGATGCAATTTATAAACGTTTATGAATTTAATCACTTCTTATCTTATCTTGTACCGTGTCTCCTTTCATCATTATTTATCCATTACAAGGGAAAAAGACCTACTGAATTGTTCGTTTCTCTTAAATTTCTGCAGGCTCAGCAACTTCTTAACTTCTTCAAACAGCAACGGCGTGCTAATGCTGATGCTGGGAGCGAATGACTTTGCAAACGAAGCTTTCAAATTTTCATCAACATTGGTAAATACTACATAATATTTGTAAGTTACAGTTTTCTGATAATGCTTGTGGAAATGTTGCTGCTGAGAAATGTTCATTTGTTGAATTGGGAACTCCATCATTTAAATCCTGCAGAATTTGAGTGAGATATCCATTGTTGAGGTATAAATAGTGATGCATATAGATTGTACATAGATTTTCAGTTGACAAAACAGCACAACTTCCTTTTGAGCAATAATATTCATACTGTAAGTTTATCATAATTTTATTGAAAATGATAATGTGACACCTATTATTAGGAAAACCTTGACGTCACAAGCCGCCCGTTCTCTCTTGATTAAGGTCATGAGGAACAATAACTACATACACAATTAAGCACACATTAGTTAAGGTAAAAATCATGAAACTTATGTCCAAAATTCTTCATTATTTTTGAGATGCGACTACAAAAATAGCCCCCCCAAGCCAAATGAACTTGCTATAGGTGTAAGTTTTGGTTACCATCAACCCCACACACCTTCATTTTATATCATAATATGTGTGTGTAAATCTAAGCTATGAATAATATGAAAGTTATCTTAACAAAAGCAATCAATAATATGTTTTTCTTAAGATTCAGAATAACATGCCTAAGATTGATAAAAAATAAAGCATAAATTGTACATTGAACAGATAGCTAAAGTTTTCCTATCTTTTCTATCATGTTTATGTATCTTTTTCGGCATCCCTTGTATTTAATATGTCTTTTATTTTCATCGATCATTGGATGTAAGTAAGATGTTTGATCTTTTTAAATTAAAAAAAAAT